>DWGJ01002513.1:0-15528 GCA_018246895.1 Aspitha aspitha aspitha | reverse complement strand
ACCAATCCGCAATAGGCCCGCGTGGTAGACAATGGCCTAAATCCCTCTCACTATGAGAGGAGACCGGGTTCAGCAGTGGACCATAAAAACGGTCGAACGACATACAAATACACGCAGAATAAAGGAATGTGCCCACACAAAATGTCTCGGATGGGAATCGAAACCACGACCTCCGGTTTAGCAGTCAAGATCTGTAGCCTGTAGACTAAGAGACCATAGACGTATCAGTATTCGTAGCCGTCGCTATTTATATATCGTCAGTATTCGTTTTCCAATCAGGCTTTTCAATTTGCACATCGCATCGCTACGTTGGGATTTAATACAATTCTTTCCGCGCATCACCCTTTCGATTTCCATATCCATACGAAATGTTCGAGTACATACTCATTACTTCTCGACTAAAAATCTCATTCGTAGTCATATGTTATTCTTTTCAATTATATAACATTGCATCTAGAGGGAAGGAACAGGCATTTTTTACTTATTATTAATATTTGAAAAAGTAGAACGTTGTTTCGCTAAACATTAAGTAAGATTACAAAGATATATTCAAGTTTTTAAACAATGGGTTGCAGATTAGGAAATTACCTTTGTAACAAATATTTGGTCGTCGACCGCTTCTAAGACTGGTTTTTAATACAGCCAGAGTATGAAACTAATCTTTATAAATACGTTACATTACAATGTACAGCTTTATAAAGATACATTAACTACTACTGTTGAGTAAGGGATACGTATCCATGCTGAACGAAGGCGCTCAGATAACCTGTTATATTCATTACATATTCGACATATGCTTAATGTAAGCAATCCAATTGCGACATATTTATCCACAATGGTTATTTCAGCTAAATTTTATTACACGAATACCTACTCTAATTAATACATTTAAATTGATATACATAATATGTAAATACATATTTTTAAAAGTTACTATAGTAACAGCTTTTAATCGTTTTCGTCAGTAAAACGCGTTTATTTGAATCTCACTGCCGTTCGCACTATAGGTAAGTGCGCACGGAAAACTTTGGAGGAGTTTTCAAATGAACCCCGCCGCGCTTTGCTGTATACATAGCTAGGTGTAACTTATATACTGCGTCATAGAAGCAAAATAACGAGGGAAGTCGCCGGGAGTGAGCGACCAGATCAATACGCGAGCGTGAAGGAAGCGTAGCGAAATCGATCTTGGTCTACTTGTAAATAAATAAATAAATAAAAAACTGGGGACAATTCCACACACGGCTGTCTGATCCCAAATTAGGCAATGTAATGCCTGTGTTATGGTGACCGAACAGCTGATAAACATACATATACACATACGATATAGTACTTATATAATTATTTTTATTACGCCCAGACACAGAACAAACAAATGTGCTCATCACACAAATGTTTGTCGCTGGGTGGGAATCGAACCCACGACTGGTTTTGCAGTCAGGGTCTCTAACCACTCCACCACGAGGCCAGTTGGGCACGTTTGTATAAAGTTAGTGGTGCCGTGTACTTTAAATTGATCGCTTCCTGCTTTATGTGTCATTCACGCACAGCGGCCCCGGGAGGGAGTCGCCGGCACGGGCGCGGGCGGCCCGATCGATACGTGCGTGTGTAGAATCTCCCGAGTCATTAAAACTTTTTCAACCGATTTCAGACAAAGTAGGGGAATATCGAACGAATCCTTCGCGACCGATGGTTTTTTTTTTAATACAGAACGTTCAAATTGATCGTAGTCGACCTTTGCTAAAACCAGAGTAGTTGCGGTTCTATTAGCGGCTTTCAAAAAATCTACACACTAGAAATTTATAGTGTGTTATTTTAAGTGCCATGTAAGCTTTCCGAAAATTGCTGAGGATAAAATTGTTCTCTATTTTAATTTACACGTTGGTGCGGCTGTCTCCATCCTTCGGCATAGAGTAGCAACATCCTATATTGAATTCTTTAGTCAAAATGGACGTTAGACTTGTGGACGTCTACAAGCTATATTATAGAAGTTCAGGTATATAATATTTCGTAGTTTCGATGTTCTGAACTATTCGAGTCAAAGATAGTACACGTAGGGAATCTCAAATCGATACAAGAGAACGCCGGAAAGGTGACTCGACCGAGTTGGGCTTTTGAGGATTCTCTGTGCTTAGGTAGTCTCACAAACGACCCGTCCGGGAGGGAACCGGCCGCGGCGGTCGGATCGATACACGGGCGTGTTAAAAGAGTAATGCCAAGATACACTCTAGACCTGGGGTTCCCAACTTTTAAGTGGTCAGGGACCACTTTTATATCATTCTTGTAAGCAGGGACCACAATGTAAGTGTAATAAAAATAAACTGAAATAAAATCGTACTGAAATTTTGATTAAAAACTCGATAGGAACATACGCTTAAACAAAAGCTAAAATCATTCGCAGACCACATTTTCGCTTCTGCGGACCACTGGTCGCGCACGCACCACTGGTTGGGAACCACTGCTCTATATAGGTAATGAGCAAGTCGAATCGGAACCATACTGTATTAGCACTGTAAAATTAAATCGCAAATGTAGTTTTCGATATGTGAAATTTGACATTTATATACGTACGTATATTGTCTGCGGTTACCAAATCAGATAATAATCAGAAGCCAGACAAAACGAAATAAAAAAGGAATCCAAAAAGTGAATATCGGTAAAAAAGAGCTATAAATCAACGATCCTTCCATTAACACTTGTTCAAGGATATTGGATATAATTGCAGACAAAAATAGAATCCGCATCACAATATTAGATATGAATAAATCATCCGGACCGCAACTTTATTAATATAAAAGTATAGGAACCTTGACATTGATTAGCCCGTATGATAGTTGTGCCTATTTTCCGACACGGTCATTCATTACGTTAGATAGATAACCTTCCAGCAACCGGGTGCGTAACCGTACGAGGCCGCGTTTCGTGTTACTGACGTGGGGGTGGAGGGGGTCGAAGGGACCATACGCAAGAGGCTCGGGGCTCGGGACTCGAGCGAGACACTCGAGAGCCCGAACACCCTTGGGGCGCCGAGACAAAAATTACGGGCACCCTCCCCGAACCGTGCCCCGACATCTGTACCTACACCGCCCCTGCCTCCCCGCCTCAGACTAATTTACCAAAAACGGCAGGAAAATGGAATACGACATTTGAATATGTTTAATTACAATCGCCATAAATAAGTCCCAAACGAGAATCGTGGGGACGTTAATATCGTAACTTGTAAATACATGTAAGTACTTCAAATAGGTAATATTTACTTATTGTAATTATTATTATATACTGTATTATTACCGGTATATATTGGTTACATTTTAGGTACTAGAAACCATTTTTCGCACGCAAGTCACTGTTGAAAAAATATTCAACAACTCTCAATACATTAAACTCGTTTTATTTGTAGTCGAATCTTTCAATCCTTGTATTTTATGACAAAATAATATTTAAACGTAAACATTAGCAGTTATACATTCATTCATATGCCAAGAATAAACCCAAAAGGTGATATTATGAAATGATAAAATCAAAGGTCCTCGACAAAGAGACAAACAAGAAAAGAAAATCATGATGGCGCAGTTGGAATTCACGTTAGTATTTTATTTTATTTATTTATTTAATGGATCACCAACATAAGTAGCAGTATTTTAAAAACGATAAATTTTACTAGGTTTCATTGGTGCGATTTAACTGCTCTTATTATTATAGGCAACCACAGCGTGCATTAAGATTTTTACACTTAAAAATAAAAATGATGAGACAAAACATTAAATTAAACTACTGTTAGTTAATTTGCACCATTGAATTAAATACAGATTTTGTCCTCGACTATCAGGATATGTTTAGTTTTAATCACGTTAGCAACTTCAAACTAATTTTATATAAAAGTTTTTACGGAGAGATATAATACGGGTGTGTATCAAGTAGCGTCGCGCGCTAACTATGAATGAATTTAATAAATCAATGAGGCTTTTAAACAATGTCTATGAACAGACAGGAATATTCATATTGCTACACACTGCTCAATGCTGTTCTTGAGTGGAATGCGGAGATAGATATCTTATTTTCAACATCTCCTGAATTTTACAGAGCGAGGGTTACGTAATTAAAGTTTAAGTAAGATTAAGTAAACGAATTAAGATCTAGTTTGGAAATAAATATGTTTATTTCCTCTGACCATTTCACCGTTTGAGATGGGAACTCCTGTCAGTTGACAGTAAATATTTAATAGAACATGCATGCGGCATATGATGCTAATGTATGCATAATTGTAAGCAACAATTATCTCTAGATGGCTGTGATGTCGAGTGAGGATTAAGTCGTCATGTTAAAGGACACGCCGTCTTCAATTTGCGAGGTGACAGCGCCGGGGAATTGTTACGAGTGAATCGAATTACTATTATTTTATTAATATACATGATTAGGTTACAGGTAAGAAAATATAATCTTACATATTTCTTAAGGTTCAGTTGTAAAATTACAATTTTCCTTGAGTTACATTTAAGTAATATAAGACTGGCCTCTTAGACTAATATTTAGAGAACGTTAATGCTAAAAAGGAGATCGTAAGTCTTAAGCTCTGTTTTAAAACCAGTACAGAGATATCTTTATTATCTTCCCGCAATTAGATACGAGTCTTCTCTGTACCCATGTTAAGGAAAGAAATATTTAATAAAATCCGTGTGTACACATAAAAACCCAGCTGCAAAATATGAATGACATTACTGTAAGATAAACACAATAGACACACATACACAAACAATTCACCTGTCGTAAAAGTGTCATCTGTTTCTGTGACGCGCATTAGTGATGCGTCAATAGCACCAGTCCCCAATGTCAATACCACAATTCCCAGTTTATTGCGACAAGTACCTAGGTACTAACGCTCGCACAGCCCGGCTGGAATGTTTATCAACAACCCTCCTTATGCTCGAGCTCTGTTGCGACTGATTAAGGGACACAACCAACAGGTTACGATACTATTGGGCACATGTTTTGTTCATGTCAATCGCTTTATCTGAATCTATCTATATCACTTATCTACTTCACATAATAGAGTTACATAAGGGAAGCGATAATTCAATGGCCACACTAATAATTTTGGTCATTCAAGCTTTTCATCTATATTTCTATAGTTAATATTATAAAGCTGAAGAGTTTATTTGGTTGAACGCGCTAATCTCGGAAATTACTGGTTGGAATTGAAAAATTATTTTAGTGTTGAATAGTCTATTTATTGAGAAAGGTTATAGGGTACATAACATCATGCTATGACTAATAAGAGCAGAGCTATGACAAATGTTGCAAAAACGGGAAAATATTGATTGCCACGCAGGCGACGTAGCGGCCACAGCTAGCCATTCATATAGCAGATAACAACTGTAACTCACGGAAAGTCGAAAAAAATCTGGTTTTTTTTTCGTGACATGCGATTAATATTTAGGTGGAAGCAATGCATGGAAAATAAGGCAAACAAATTGAGTTAACACATTCAGTAAACTATGCATAATTTCAGTGCTCAGTGTCCTGTAGGCGGCACGGCCCCGAGACCGTCGGCAAATGGCGTTCCGTGAAAGTACACCGCATTACCTGCATTACAGTTTACAGTCTGTAGTGTTCGTGCCGGTGGCCACAGACTAACATTAAACACATATTGTACTACATATATACAACCAGACACACGCCGAGGTTTTACTTAGATGCAATTCTACCGCTGATATTTTATATAGAAATTGTGAAGCTTTTTTACATTCATAAGCTACGTAGCTCCGTAAAAATCGCCACCATTCTTAAGGGTCGTAGCGTGATGTTATATTAGTCGCGTTTGTTAAGAAGTTAGGAATGATTTGATAAGAGAACGAGAAGATGTAACAGAAGATATAGTGACTAGAAACAGGAAAGGCAAGCTTAGGTGATTTAGGTGTGTGGAAAAAATGAAGGCAGGCACAATCGCGAAACTTTATACGAATATGAATGGTGTGGTCGGACGAGGTAGAATTATGCGTAGGTGCGTACTTGAATCAAATCAAGATCGAGTCAAGAATATCTCTCGCAAATGAGCCTGTCTAACGATTTTGATAAAAGTAGAAGAGGACAACGAAGATTCGACACGACCAATGCCGAATGATATCCCTAATCCCTGTTTACACCTAAGGGAAATAAGCGGAATTCTATGTGGGTACGTATCAAAAGCCCACTTGCTATTTACGCAATATAATCTTTAGATACATGTACCTATATGCAGATGGAAAACCTCACATTATTCTTCGCTAAGATCGGACTTAAGAAACGGCGATCGATCAATAGGGCTTAGCGTCGAACCGCTCGCATTAATCCGTAACCTAATTACATCACATTAGAAAAATTAAAAGCAACTGTAAAAGTACTTCTGCATATTTATATTTATACAAGATATTATGCATATTTATATTGACCGAGCACTTTTTATAGTTTTATTTTTATAGATAAAGCATTCGAAGAGCGATAGTTATTAAATTTTAATATGCATTAAAAGGAACAAAAACGCATTATACGTCTTGTTGTCTTCTGTTCCGAACGTTTTCGCCGAACGCCCAGTACAAGGGAAATAGTCATGAAAAAACCGGTAAATTTTCGTATTGTATAAATACTACACGCCGTAAAAACCGTAATCATATCCTATCTTATCTGCAAATACATTAACAAAAAAGATTGCGATAATTCCTGTAATAGCACATATCTTAATAAACCGTATTAGTGGTTATAATTAGATACATAATATATGTAGTAGCATTGTTTATGTTTTCCTTTTAACGCTTAATATCAACCGTTATCGGGAAAATTCACGGTACGGATCAATTGACATTACTTGTTTCGTGTTACAATACGACACGATAACTACGTACAAGCAAGAACAAGTGACAAACGAATGACTCCTTCTAAGCACGGTACACAAAAAAACATCGATTGATAGTTCATGTGCATGTTGACATCCAAAGATGGCATCGCGTACGAATATCCGTTTTTCAGCGCTGTAAAATTATTTATTACGAGAACGTAGCGCCGAATAGAAGCTGTCAATTTTCAGCGTCTTACGCTATTTCGATCGCCTTACAAATACGCGAGGCGAATGTCAATGGCACGAAAACGACGCGCGGTGCGCACGCACGCACGCGCTTCGCTCCGGCGCAACTTCGCGTACACCGATCAACACAAGTCCATGTTATACCATAGTTTGTTATCGTATCGGATGTAGCCATGTAGCCGATACAATTCGCGCAGCTTTCGCCGGGGATTGTACCCCGCGAACGGCCATAAACAACAGTGGTGTATATAAACAACAGTGACCGGGAAGTTGATCGAACCCGATTCTGTTGTAACATACCGTTCCTGTGATCTAGATGTACCTAATGTTAACCGTGATAATATTTTCGTTGATCTGGATTTGGGCGCTGTTAATCGAACTTTAGAAATATCACGTGACTTTTGAAGTAAAATATGCATTACTCGTTATAACGGAGAAGGAAAATTATCACGATACTTGCACACCCTGCATAGAGTAGGGAAATACATCCCCATACAACAGTAGGAAATTATTTTTATATCTGCCGAGTCATTTCCTGCGCCCCATGCAGGAAGTACCTACTGCCTCTTTCAGTTAAGATTCGAAATTACGAAATGAATATAGGTGTTCCCAAGGCATACATCACTTCTGACACTGTTCGTAGGCTATCTTGTAATCGCAAGTAGGAAAGTAGCACACACTCGTCTTTTTAAAGTGGACCAACCCACTTGATATCTCGTTTAAACGACTTTGAGATTCACATGGCGAATACGACGGCATAGTATACCTACACACTTCCCACCCACGGAAGTCCCAAAGCGGGGTTGGGTCTCTCCGTACGATAAATGTGTCAAGTATAATACTTCGTACATACGTCTATTATTAAAAGTATGTATTGCAAATTGTATTTATAAAGAAAAGAAATAAATAAGCTACATTTATTCGAGAATATATTCGTACATAGAGCACGTAAAGGACCATAAAAAAAACAATTCACTGATAGTCAAAACAAACAATAAAGCTACAGAATATAACAAGAATAAATAAACAGATCAAATGCTCTAACATAGCAAAAGTCTAAATGGAGCTGATCACTAGTCACCTAGCAGCTCGTGTACCTAGGCAATTTAAAAAAGCATCATTATTCTTCAAAACCTATTTAATCGATTTTTTTTTTAATATCATTCCGGTCCCGAAAAAATTTTCGCAAGTTATGTATCGATCATAGCGCACTCGTCCCAACGAAATAGGCCACCTCGTTCACAACACCATGCCGCCAGACAAGTCCGGATCAATTTCGCTACACGAATTCGCGCCACCGACTATATTAATATGGACCAACGTGGATTATTACGAGTATAATCATACAAAGACTTTATTACAGGTTCGCGCCAAAAATAGAACCCCCGCAGAGCAGATGACGGGTTAATCTGACTAGGACTTATTGGTTTTTGGGTATTTCTCGCCTGAATAATATCATTGCAAACAGGTAGATAATATATTTTTTGTTTATCTAACAATTAAGACCACTTCAAGTTATTGCGAAATATTATTAATGAATGAAATAAAAAAGAATTGTACTGTTGTGTTTTGTTGTTACCCAACAATCAAGGATGTCTTACGTGTTTTTGGACGAGTTAATTCCTATGTTTGTGACCAAACCAAACGACTCATTTAATTCCTCTACTTTGTCTCATAAATCAAAACAAAAACTCAAAACTGTAGCACGTAAAAAAGAATTTAAAGCATAACTTTATCTGTACTACAGATAAAGCTGTAAAATAGACGAAGTTCTCAAAATAAACATAGGTTAATAATATCTTCACATCGAACAAATAGGAATAAGCAGTAACCGAGTGGATAAACAGTAAATAAACTATACGATACAGAAGAAGCTTACTGCATTTGCATTTACGACTGCAGTGTACTTCAGCTGTGGGAAGATAGGTGGCTTAGGGCGCCTGCACATCGACCGCGATGAACGCTAGAAGAGCATAAAACTATTGGCCACCAATACCTACTACTACCTACTTAAAACAGTATTTAAACAAAAGTCATGTTTATGATTTATATGTGTTACCGAAACAAAAAAGAAATGCTGGATACTAAGCGATGCAATCCTATCTACAGATCCTACTTTCAATTCAATTTATTTAATATATATAGAGATATATAATTAACATTACAGAGGTATGGTAGGTGAATGTTTACCTACACATAATATTACTTAAAGGGTTGAGGATAAACGGGGATGTCACGTGACTTGCAATTACAGTCGATTAATAAAGAATTACAATCCTTAGAATCCTTTGATATTAAAAAGGAGTTTTATCTGCATTACGTTCTTCTATCTCATAAATGCATACGAAATAAACAGTAGCCGTATTCACCGCAGCACATACGAAGCCCCTTGAAGCCATAGGCGACATTAACATTTCAATAGCTGTACGCCGGGCAGCATAATTACAGATAACTTCGAGATAACGACAAATGCTGGATTCAATCATCTTGTCGACTTTTAACTATTGACAGTTAAGACGATAAAAATTAAGCTATAACACGCATTACAATAAATAAATAAATTACGGAATTATTGAGTTTTGAAGTATATAATCACCGTTTCGTTCCACGTACACGTTTATATCATACATATGTTGAAACTTTACGAACCGACTGACCTCTTGGTCAAATGTCTAGAGACCATGACTGCTAAGCCAGGAATTCCCATCCAGAACAAACATTCGTTTGTTCTGCGTCTGGGTTTAAATATTATACAGTACATACGTCAATATGCTTTATCAGTTGTTCGATTGCTAAAACAGAGGTTTAATTGCCTAATTAGGAATTATGCCAATTATCATTAATAGTGACATTAAACAGATTAATTGAAACTGTATGTTACGTTCTTCAATAATAATTACTTCCGTGAAATTGTCCGGTTTTATTAAGGTTTATTATTATTATATTTTCATAGGATGTACGAAGAAAGTGTCGGTAAAAATCCGGTGAAATATAAAGCGATCACTTTCTCGCGACATTGATTATTATCAGTCCACGATGGAAGTAGTGACAGCAAAAACATGATTAATGACAATATCGGTTGCCTGGTGAGCGCCAGGTACGAGCGAGCCTCGACACATAAATCCACGCAAAGAAAGTTGATAATAAGCAAATGAATATCAATCCTTCAGTATTCAAAAGCGTCGAATCACTGAGGTCAGAATGATAATAAATATCGTTATTCCATACAAATTTAAATCAAAGTCGACAACTATATGACCTCCAAATTTGGCGCACGTTATCAAATCCTTTTTTTTAAATATCTTTTAAGAAATACAGCTAGATAAATAGATAAAAAAAAAGGAAAAAAGAACGGTTGCGTAGCACCGAACTCAACGAGCATGAAACAGGGACGTTCGATGCGAACAATGAAATGGAGCCAACCGCGACCGGCGCCTTGCATAACGTTACAATTAACTTATATATTCATAAAACCATGGTCAAACGTCCAAGTGTCGAAATTGAAACGCTACAGTGACAACAACAAGCAACGCATACACACAATACACACACAAGTACATAAATGCATAATACATACAGAAACACAGCACACAGTAAACAGTAAACACGCGGTACCCAATCCACTTTATGCTACAAAATAGGGGAAATGAAATTTTTGAATGTATCGTTTGTTTATGATTTAAATGCAGATATGACGACTGTGTTTCGTATGCAAGTAAGTAAAATGCAAAAAAGTATCAATCACCACACATTAAGCAGTCAAACGTAACTACACCCAAACTATATCCAGAATCTAAGTTTAGCGCTGATCTAGAACTAACTAAGCCATGTCGGGTTAGATCAGGCTATTCATTAAAAAGATTAGGATCGAGTAGAACAATTAAGATATAAATATACTATGTTTGTATAGTGTTCATTAACGTTTTTTATAAATTTTGTAGTTAAAATTTTGTCTACCATAAGTGCGTAAAATGTACCAATGTAGGTCACTGTAGCCCAGTGGTTTCGATTTCTACCTCTCATTCCGTATCTGCGTTCAAATCCTGGCACGCACGATTTGTTACGTTCGGTTTATGACTTAAAGTTTAATTATCAATAAATAGTTTATCAGCTGTCTGCTTGCCCATAAGTACATAATGTACCTTGTTTGGAATCAGATCGCGATGTGTGGGCGTGTCAGGATATTAGGATTATTAAATCCAGAAGATTCATTTTGCAGCTGCTGTAATTCAAGAAATATGGTCTTGCTAAAGCCGAACTACAAGGCCTAGAGTCATTATAACAATCGACCTGGAATACTCAACGAAAACAAAACACGTAGCTAATTAAGGAAACACGACAAAATAAACACAGCGGGGTACAAATTATTTTCTAACAAAATTATCAAGGAAAATATAACCAATTATAAAAGTGGCAAATTTAAAATAGTTAACGAAATAACAAACAAAATGGCCTATTTCAATGTTTCGTAACAACATTTTAACCATTGAAGGGAAATATAGCCCCAATTATACAAGGGCAAATTCAAGACAGTCACGAAATAACACTCAAAATAGAGCACTTGTAGATTACGAAACAACATTTCCCGAAGAAAATAAAATTAATTTGCAAATCCACTCTCGGCCGAGCGCTCAGCGAACTGCCCAAGTAAATAAACGTGGATTCGTTGCGTAACAATAATAACAACAACCGAATTAATGTTTGCGATAACAATAACTATCGGTTGTTATGATAACAACACCGGCGCGTAATCGGCGCCGGTCCGGTTGCCGGTATCAGCGCGCACACCTTTCCCATGACCCGGTTAACGGTAACCGGGCCGCCCGCGCACTCAGACCGATCAAACACGTGCTACATTTTGTGTCAAAAACCCGCAGCGGTGGCGTTTTTGTGAACATTCTCTATGCAGATGCAGCCAACGAACATGCAAGTATTATTAAATTTAACTTACTATATAATATAACGATCAAGCAACCTGAACGCTTCAAGATTTTTTCGTAATGTTCTCCAAAGCGTTTGAATTCTGACAACTTGTAGTTAAACATTGTGCCAAACTACGCCTTTAACCCTTTTCATTGGAATAAAAAAACCAACATCTGAAAAATAATAATAAATTGGACCAGTCCAAACACGGCTTTACTTGTCTCGGTTTTAATAACTGAACGGGTAGGCTAATAAACAATATGTACATAACATAGCATATTCACTATGTAATAACACTTAAGTACAGAAATTTGTAATAGAACAATGCATGAGGTTGACGATTACAAGGATAATAATGAAAATTCTTTTCGGATGATCTAAGCCACATTTATGGATGGAAAATAGGTGAATATTATATTATAAGTTACTGTTAACCCTCTAATCACTTTTATTGATATCTATTGATTCAAACACGTGATTGTTTTCAAGTTCATGACGTCACATGCTTACATTCGGATTTCGCACGTGACCGCCTTCGGGGTTTACACGTGGTTTCGGTATGTAGTATAATATAAGCGAAAACTAATTTCGCTTATATTCTGATAATAACCGTGATCACCAAACACACCAAAAAACGCTGGTTGAGGGTGTGCTTAACAGGGATCGTAAATTGATTGCATAGATGTATTTCGCCGATTCAAATCAGCAATGTTATGTCATTCGTGACTGGTCCTGTGTTTTTGCTTTCTTTTCAGCCGTCATACTGTTCCATTGCTGGCCACTGATCTCTCATACATAGACCTTCCTTCCTTTTGACCTATTGCGGATAGTTAGATACCCTCTAGGTGCAGACTTAGCCCCTAAAATATCTATACTAACATTATAAACTGAATGAATAGTTTGTTTGGTTGAACGCGCTAATCTCAGGAACTACTGATTCGATTTAAAAAGTTATTTTTGTATTGAATAGTTCACTTATTGAGGAACGCTATAGGCTATATAGCATCACGCTACGACTAATAGGAGTGGAGCAACAATGACAAATGCTGTAAAAACGGGAGAACATTGATTTCCACGCGGACGAAGCCGTGGGCACAGCTAATTTAAAATATTATTGTTACTCATTCATTAATTCATACAATCACGCTTATTTACTCTAAGGCTATATCCAAACAAACGAAATGCTGAAAAACATTCTCAGACAGACATGTATATATACACATGTAACACACACACACACACACACACACACACACATGACGTCTGGCAAAGAGGCCTGTCGGCGTAGCCAAATTGCCTAACGACCGACGGGTGTCGCCGGGTTTCGTCTGCGGGGGAATACGCGAGCTTCTCCAAAACTGCACTTCCCTCGCACGAGACATGCACTTTTACATACGAACCATCATGCTATACTATGAATGTGGCTCGGTGTACAAATGTCGCATTGCAAGCGAGCTGTTTATGATTGCAATTTTAACTTTAGTTCTTCCGTCCGTTGACTTAGAATAGATATTCCGAATGCCGAGGGTTATGTGCTTGTGGATTGTTAATCCATTATGGTCAAAATTGAGAATAATGGCAATCTTTAAAAGTACGTTTTTCAAAATAAGGTATGCAGTGTTTCAGCTGTGTGGTCATCGCAAGATAGGGTCTGCCCGGTTTGGGATCAGGTGGCCTTAGTAAGTAGTTAGTAAGTTGTTCCAACTCTTATTATTTATTAATGTACAGTGGAAGAATATTTTCAGTGTGGATGTTATAATAGTTTATAGGCGGCGTAGCTGTGATAATATTAACAAGCTTTAATTTGCGGAACCTATTATTTTGCTATTGAAATACTGATTTTTATAACGATATCATTACTTGCCAATATTTATATTCGAAAATATAGAATAAACAAAAGACTATACGGTACCAAATACCGTTGTTATCTCAAAAAATGTTACAATTTGGAATCTAAGTAATACATTACAAATTACAACACAGGTAAGAAAATTTCGAGTCATTTAACATAAGAATAAGAACCAACAGAAAATCAATAACTTCAAAATTAACATAACAGTATTCGTGAATGATTTTTGGTATTTAACTGGAACAATACTAATACTGTACCTAAGAAGCACACTATTCGATTGAAACAATCGATTGTGTTAGCTTAAGAGTACGCGTAAGTAATGAACTAACAATTGTAAACAATGGGCAGCACCGAAACACTGCGCGGTCATAACGTGAAAAGAAACGCGGCAAGAAATAAGTAATCAATGTTAATTCCGCGAACAATTCCACTTGAGACATTATCGCACAACTTCCATGGCACAATCTTTAACGCAGGTAAAGTTCTTATATTGTACGACAACAAAAGATAGTTAACGCAGCAGGTAGGTGGGTAGGTACGACCATTGCTGACAGAGTTAGACGTAAAATATGTGTTATAATATTGACATAAAAAATACAAAAGGGAACATTTTTCACGATACACGAATAAGTTCTCGTCGAAGTCGCTGCCCGGAAGGCGGGAGGTGAAAACAAAAAACCGCTTTGATCCCTCCCCGCTTAAACGTTACCCTAATTTCGGAGGTATTAACGGAAAATTCGCGTTGGGCTTTCGTGGACGAAATTTACATCAATGTATTCGGGAATTTATAACTAAAATTGAAATATCACTTGCTATAACGGCCAAGGAAAACATCATGAGTAAACCTGCATACTTAAGAGATGTTATAAGGTATATATTTTCTGATGTGTGTGAAGTCTACCAATCTGCACTTGGCCAGCGTGGTAGATTATGGCCTAAGTCCCTCTCACTATGAGAGGAGACACGGTCCAGCAGTGGACCAATAAAAAGGGTCGAACAACATTCGGGAAGAGCGTCCGGCTTAGCGGGCCCGGAGGCGGATCGCGCAAGTTTTTCGAGGTGGCCGGTCTGGAGCAATTACGTGTACCTACCTACCTACAGAGCGGGGGACTGAGGGCGCGACCCGAGGTGCGGTTCGTCGTCTCGCCCGCAACGCAATCAATCAGTCCGCGCCCCCGTCGTAATTAATTTACTATTGGAATCTGGACGCGGTTCGAGAAGTGGAGGGTTCGCGCGAACGGTACGATCGATATCGCTATCCCGCACAAATATGATACATTGATATCGATAAAGCGCCGCTCGCACGCCTTCCAACCTGAATAGTGTTAATTTAATCTCACATATAAATACGACTATATAAATATTCGTATGATGGATCTAAATGCAATACAGTCAAAGCTTCTTATTCGCGCTTCCTTCATTAGCGTTTTCACTATTCGCGGACTGAAAAAATGCGACGTAAGTCCTATATTCGCGGCCTAAGATTTCTTTATTCGCGGAACGAATCGGTACATCGGTACATACATACATATACATACTTATCTAAATAAAAATAATTCGGTATCCTTTGTCAAAACGATCTTATAATATTACTTAATCCAACGATCGTTTAATTTGAAAAATCTTAATGAAGGTTTACAATGGCAAATGAGCTTTGTGATTTCTTTATGAAAATTGATCCATCTATGGAACGAAGTCT
>DWGJ01002512.1:0-15530 GCA_018246895.1 Aspitha aspitha aspitha | reverse complement strand
ATAAAGCAAAAGTTCTGGAAATAATAGAGCCTACCTCGGATATCGATACAAAAGCTCCTACGTCTAGTTTTGATACAAGAAAAATTAGAACAGATTCACTGGATGACGCAGACGATTTTCCTGAAAAGGAGGTAAGTAATTATTTGGCAGTTTAATACATTACCGAGAATTTCTATACGTGCGGATCTCTTTTATTTATTTATTGATATTTTTGTATTGATTTTTCTTTATTTATCTTCAGAGTGACTTTCTCGGTGAAGAAATGAAATTTACGGAAGATGAACCTGAAACTACTCAACCACCAAAAGTTGTAGAAACATCCGACGCTTCTGTAAAAATAAAAACATCTACAGCATTAGATGAAGAAAAGAAAACTCATCATGTAGATAACTTCGTACGTTTAGACTTAGTATCCAAATCAACTACGGAATCCACGGTAACAACAGTAATATCAACCTTAACAAAATCCTCCGATGAAGATCCAAAGTCAGTATTAGAAGATGGTACGTCTGCTGATTTTTCAAAAATTAGTGGAGCTGATTTAGTTAAGGATCCTTCCAGGACATCGATGGAAACTAAGGAAGATTCCAAAATAGAAGAACAAGGTGAAGATCGTGGAACTCCAGATTTGTCTAAAAAATCTATCGATTTAACAAAGGACTACTCTAAGTCTTCGATAGATAGTAAAGATACATCAAGAGATTTTGCAACCAATGAACTATCAAAAGACTCTACTGCCGATTTAAGTAAAGATTTTTCAAAAGCTTCAATAGAAAGTGTTAGAGAAACATCAAGATCAATCGACGAAAAAACTTTCTCGGAAGACCATTCCTCTTTCGATGTTTCAAAAACATTAGCATCCGATGCCTCAGACGGAATAACAATAAGTAAGGAATTTATAGAAGAAGAAAGATCGTTATCAAAAATAAAAGTTTCTACAAGCTCTTCACAAGAAACCTCAATGTACACGGAGAGTAAATTACTCAGCGAAGTTGATGAAAAAGATATTATCAAAGAGACAGAAAAGAAAATTGAGGAAGTGAAAACTGAAATAACAAAAGCAGGAGCGAGTATTACAGAGATTGTGCCCTTAGAAACGGTTACCGAAGTAATTGGATCGGAAGAAAAACCAAGGGGCAAGTACCAGGAGCCAGATGATGAAGTTGAAGAAGGGGATGTACCCGATATGAAAGAATTAAACAGAAGATGTTCACATCTTCTGGATGATATATCAGCACAGGGCGCCCTCATTAGGATTGATTCAAGTCACGTAACCCATGGTTTGTAGTCTATTACATTTTTCTATACTGTCTTGGATGTATATAAACCTGCCTTATTTAAAATTTGACCTTTACACTTTTAACAGATCTAGTTTCCAAATTTTCGAAGACTCCGCCTCCGTCCCCAGTAGATTTGAGTATAAGAGACAAAGCAAAAATGGACGCGGGCGATAAACAAACAGGCTTGCAACTCAGAGGTATTTTATTGACATGTTACACTATATTCTGTAATGGCGCTTACGTCATTTTTTAAACTCGAATACTTAAATAATTTTCAATCTCGTATTTGAAAGCAAAGCATTTTAAAATTCAACTTTTCACATGAGTATTCGATTTTCGTGCGTATCAATAGCGTTAATAATTTCTTAAATTAATTTGAAACTAGAAGCATCTATCACTAAATACTCGTATGTTAATGTACACAAAAATCATCAACCACGTTATTTACTCTCCATTACGCTAACATAACACTGTAGAAATATGGCTAGGTGTAGAAGCTATATTTTCACCGTAAATTTTATGTAGGTTCTGATTCATCGTTCCTGGATGCGAGTCGACAATCACCCAGAGCGTCTTCCGCTGGTGATAGCCTAATTAGTGAAACAGAGGCTCATCAGAGCGGTCAGTATACAACAATACAGATTCCTAAGCAAACCACTGATTCTTCCCGTTTTCATTTTTGAAATCAACAAAGCAAAATTCTTAGATATATATAAATCTAAAATTATGTAGTCAATGCTACTAATTTTATGTTAAAGATAATATTTTTACATGTACTAATAGTTTTACATGTAATAGGTTTAATATTATCTTATCTTATCATATGTACCTATATTTATATGATAGCTTGTACGATTTATTCGAATTAAAACAAATGCATAAGCTTAATGCAAGTAGTGGCAAAGTAGAGTCATAGCGAAACTTTACTCATAGCATAGTGTAGTAGAAGAGAAATTATTTATATGATCCTTGTTTGCCACACTGTTTCATTTTCAGCCAGTTTACGCATGTATTTCTCTTTCACTTCCACGTAGGTAGATATGTGATAATATAATCATCGGGTTGTACGATACAACACAGTTAATAATGTCGTTACACTCTGTGTAGTCTTAATGTGTAACATAGTAACGATACCATGATTACTTTGACAAAGACAGAATAAGTACCACATTAACACTACATATACACTTAAAAACCGTTCAAAAGTTAAGTGTGTAATATCTTGCTAAAATCACATAAACGTTATGCCAATATTTGTCAGCACAGTAAATTTTACTTTCTTTCTTGCGGAGCCCTTACGTTGCTTTAGGTAAGTGGACTCACAAGCAAAAGTGAAATATCATACTCGTATCATCAATGTCGCTTTTTAATCTTCTTAAAGGGGCAAGTTTTGTTTTGTTTTCGACCCACGTCATCAATTTTGTTTACACATTGTGCATCATTGAGTAACGTTTCGCTTTGATTCAGAACCTTTCTCTATTTGATTTCTCCATTTTACCATCACTAAAGCTTTCGCCACTATTCTGTCATTATAATTTAATCGCATTGGCATATATGTATCACTATATACAAGACTTAGGTGCTTTCAGTGGCCTCGGAATGTGTATTTATTTATTTTACAGCCAATGTTCATACACTGCGAAGTCAATAATATTAACAGAAAATTTCAGTCAAGTTTAACTTATTTTTTCATATTATTCTTCTTTCACCTATGTGACATAACAACACAACTTATTAACGTCAATAAATCTATTTTTTCTTTTTTCAGATATGTTAACCCAAGCATCTATGGCACTTACTGCCGCTGCCAGACCTAAATCTCCAACTAAACATATAGCCGACAATTTAACCTTCGTCAATGTCGACCAACCAACTATTACAAGCGGCGCAAAAGAACTCGTAGATCGTACCATCGAAAAAAGCATTGATGTTATTGATCAAATTAAGAAAGAACAATTAGCTGTCCAAATGGAAGAATTGCAAAAGTCTACTTCTTCTGATACATTTTTTGCGGGATCAAGAATTGAAACTTCCACTTCGTCATCATCTGTTCATAAAACGATCGAAGGGTCACAGTTAAAATTTCAGAATATCGACCCAGAAGCTGTCATGTCTGATATGGTTGCCAAAATCGGCGCATCGAGCGATTTTAACACAGTTTTAACACATAAGGAGACCGAAACAAGAAAGATCTCTGGCCAGGAGTACTTCTCTGAGACTAAACAAGTGTCATCATCTGATGACGATTCCCTGATAATTAAAACTGAAACAACACATGAACTGAGAGGACAAGAACATGAAATAAAAGAAAAGTCTATGGTTCGAAGAGATGGTGACCACACTGAAAGTTCCCAAAAAAAACTGGAAAAGGCTCATGAAGCAACGGCTAAGCGATCAGACATTGAAACGAAAACCGTATTTAAGAGTACTGATGATACAGATATTGTAAAAGTAGAGCGTGAATTTTCCGAACAAGGCTTGTATACTGGTAGACAAACTAAATCAGAGGAGCGAATGACCGCCCTAAAAGACGACACAGTCAAAAAGAAGCATGAAGTTAAAATTTCAGAAAGAGATTTATCGCACGAACAATGGGGCAAAGAATATTTCACGGAGCCAGGAGAATTAGAGGATATTAAAGAAGACGAGGACTTAAAATCAAGAATAGCTTTTGTCGATTCAGCACTGAAAATAATTGAAAAAGATGAAATAGTGTCAAGCATTGAAGTATCTGAAAAGGGCAAAGTAGTAAGCTCCAAAACAGAACATCATAAAGAAGAATCTGTGATTGAGAGCAAAGAACATGATGATCTTAGTTCCGATGCTTCTCATGCACCAAGTTTTAAAAGTGAAACCACTGAAAAACGTGATTCATCAGAAGTTAGTCCAAAAAGTAAATCAAAATCATTTAAAAAAGACGACGAGGTATATGAGGTTAATTTTATAAAGGAAATAAAAGTTTCTACCTCACCAATTAAAAGTACATTTAGTCGGACAGGAAGTCAAGAAACCCATTCAGAATCTGAAATAGCCCCTGATTTACCACACGATGATAAGGCTAGTGAAACGCCAAAGAAAGACAAAAAACCTATATCACCTATCAAATTACCACTGGATCAAATACAAGATCAAATATTAGAAGTGTCAGTACAAAAACTTACATCAAGTACTGGTGATGAAGTACATAGGACCCTGACGCTCAAAGCTGATACTTTTGACACTGCTAGTACTACTACCAAAAGCTCTGACAGTGATACTGTTTTAGAAGTGAAAACATTTGGTGAAGTGAAGACTGATGTAATCCAAAAATTATCTAAACTAGACATGTCTCCAAGTACTTATGAAATTTCTGATGATATTAGTACTACGTCGAAAGACATCATGATTAAGTCTGGAGAGAGCATTGATACTGAATATATGGTCAAATCTTTGGAATCCCATGAAGGCGAGATTTTACAAAAGTCTATCGATTCTACAGCTAGTGCAGAAACATTGCATCCATCTGAGTTTTCAACCGAAGCAGATTCAGCTTATTTGACTGGAACAGATCACAGAAAAGAGGAAATGAAACTGATAAAAGAAAAGAGCGTGGAAGATATTTGTAGTAGTGGTTATGATACTGACCTCTCCTCTGCCGAGTTTCATGCAACGAAACTTGAATCAGAAAAGGTAGACTTTGATACGCTTATGTCTGCTCAGCCGCTTGCTGACTTGTCAGTTTTGGAAAAAACCATCGATGAAGTCAAGCAATCTCTTGAAGCAGCGCAGGTTGAAATAATAAGTGAAAAAAGTGACGGAAGTATCAAATATAAGCAATCGCCCTCGGAATTTCAATTCAAACTTCTTATAAGCCCTGAGCGACCAGAAGCCATAAAAGAGGAACCTCAGTATGCTGAGGATCACACAAAGTCCCACATTAAAGCAGAAAAAATGTTAGACAGTCAAAAATCAGACAGCATTTCACAAAAATGTAGCTCACAAGAAGAGATCACTATTTCTGATGAAGACAAAGATACCGTGATTCAAATTAAAGAATCTACTCCACCTTTGGAATCGGCAGATATATCTATAAAGTCAGACAGTGGCCCACATTCCATTTTAGAAACGGAAAGTTTTTCTGATCGTGAAGGTTCTTCTAAAGGAAGTCCTGAAGTGAAACTGAGAGTACAAAAACATATAAAATCTAAATTAGGTGTGGTTGAAAGAAGATCTGCTTCAGAGGTTGAAGGCTGGTCTAGTTCAGGCGAAAGTCATTATCATAGTTTTGAAAATTCCGAAAGCAGACCTTTATCTTCCGATATTGAGGTAATGATGACAGCCCAAAGCGGTACTGAATTTGAAACTGCACTTACAAGTCATGATGTTTCATCACAGTCGCTGCGAACATCAAAAGATTATTATACTGCGGGCAGTTCACTTGCTTCAAGAGATAGTATGAAAAGCCTTGACTCAGATGGATCCAGTCACGTAGCCAGTATTGATATATCAGACGCTTCTGAAACTTTAGTACCTTCAGCAAATGAGTTAAAAGAAGAATTAATGGAGAGTAGCACATATGTAGAACAATTTTTACACGAAGTCGAAAAGGAACAAAGTAAAATTAAAGATGTAAGTGATGAAGATATATCTGGTGATGAAGACCCAAACAAATCCGATGATGTTGAACTTGTAGGAAAAATGAAAAGATCTCACGAAATGCGTTTTCAACCCAAAGATATGATTCCTGAGCATTTCCCGATAGAGGGCGCCTCAGAAAGTATTGAATTGGATGAAGATTCTTCAAAAGGAAAGGAAGGATCAGACACTACAATATCAAGCCAGCTAAAAACAGATGAAATTCTGTCGTCGTCTATATCAAAACTTGACATGTCATCGTCACAATCTCAACCAGAACTGGACAAAGAAGAAGTCCAAGAAACTATAACTAAATCAATAACTGAGGGAGAACAAGCTATTCCTTTCTCGGTTATTAAAGTTGACAGACCACAACGGGAATTTGTGGATATTGAAAGTGAAATTATAGCTGTTGGAACTGCTGAGTATGAGGAAATCGAAAGATTAGGTAGTGTGTCTAGTGTACCAACTGATAAAATTAAATATGATACAATTATCGTTAAAAGTACAGTAGAAGCTATTGAAAGTACGCCATGTCCCACTGATGTGGAAGTCAAAGAAGAATGTGTAAAACAAATAGTAAAAGAGGTCAGTGTGATACCATTTACAATAACAGAAAGACCTCCCAGTCGTAGAGAGTTTGTAGATGTTGAGGATGATATTATTCCGGTGGGATCTAAACAGTACGAGGAAATCTTGAAATCTAAAAGTGATTCATCTGTACCTAAGACAAAAGTAGAAAAGTCTATCGTTAAGTCTCCGGAACCGCAATTTGAAAGTAAACAAAGTTCTACATCTAGTTTAAAAACTCATGAACATTTGTCGACGCCACACACACCATTGTCTGCGCCTAGTCAAAGTTCTCTTTCAACAGATAATGGAAAGGAATATGTACTTGATGATATGTATGATATATCAGAAACACCTGAGTTAAAATCTGATATTGTTACAGAAAGCAGCAGATCAGAGCTTGTAGTGACAACTGAAGATAGAACTTTACACTCTTATGAGAAAGAGCAAGAATCGCCTACAAGTGATGAATTTGAAATGGTTGACAAGCCAAGTGAGATGGATGATTTCGTTGTAATCGAAGAAGTTGCTAAGGAAGCTCAAGAAACAGACACAGAAGGTAAAAGTCTACAGATAGTGACACAAAAAAGGTATGTGAAGCGTCATGATATTGAAGTTGAAGAATATTTGTCGAAAACATCCAAAAAACAGGAAAGTACCAGTAGTACTTCTGGATCATTATCTGATGAAGAGTTACTCCAGTATGAGTTAGAACAAAAAAGAGTACAAGCCCAGGAGTTAGCCGAAATCGAAGCTGGAAAACGTTGGATACAGATGCAATTTGAAGGTGATCCAAGATATGATTATGAAAGGGTACCACTGGAAGATATTAAAGAAGAAGAAATGACAGATTTCGATGCAAGTAGAATTGGCAGCCTTAGTTCACAAAAAGAATCAATAGGAAGTTATGGCAGTTTTGGTAGGAACTCTTATGGAAGTTACTCTGAAAGTGAAATGGCCTCACGGATGAGGTTCAGAATAAAAGGGGAAAATGACGATATATCGATAAGTTCATTACAAGAATTTGAAAATCTTGAAAGAGCTCTTATGGAACAATATCAGCAACATTCTTCATCTTCTCAAGATTCGTTAAATGGCTCGTTACCGCGACGTTATGTTCTTAGTAGGAGTCAAGGTGATGATATTTCCATTTCAAGTTTGAAGGAGTTTGAAGGACTTGAATCTGCCTGCCTGGAAGCCTTAAAAGCAGAACTACTTGCTAAACAAAAGGAAGCTCTTTTATTAGCCGATCCTAAAGTTGTGAGTGGCAGTTTCCTGGAGCAAGAAAAAAAATCCTACGAAAGCAGTTCAGAGAGTAGTCCACCCTTAAAAAGTGGAAGTCCAGGTCAAAAAAGTGGAAGTCCGTCCCAAAAAACTGGCAGTCCTTCACAAAAAAGTGGAAGTCCCTCTCAAAAAGTTGGCAGCTATGGTAGCCCATCACAAAAATTGTTATCTGATTCTGCAGCAATTCGAAGATT
This sequence comes from Aspitha aspitha aspitha, assembly GCA_018246895.1. NCBI lineage: Eukaryota > Metazoa > Arthropoda > Insecta > Lepidoptera > Hesperiidae > Aspitha > Aspitha aspitha. The sequence goes on along the minus strand of DWGJ01002512.1, from coordinate 7,588 downwards.
GATTGAACAACAGATGGCTTTGGAACAGAGAATGCAGGAGCAAGTAACGCCTAAAATTATAACAGTAAAAAAATATGATGATAGGGGTGCCTTTTTTGTTCCGGAATCTGAACAAGAACCAGAAACGTCTCAAAATAAACAAGAAGAGATAGTGGAAGAATGTAAAAAATCATCGTCATTTATTTGTGCCGCTGCTCCCAGTGATGGTTCTGCGGAATCTATTCCTGGTGACTGTGAAGAAATGATGAAAATATTGGATCAGGAAGAAAAAACAAAAAAAGAACAAAAAGATAGTGAACTAGTAAGCGATTGTGGAATAATAGAAGTTGTACGAACAACTACTGTTATCCAGCAACGATTTGTCGACGGCAAAAAAGTATCGGAAACTGTTACTAGTACTGAAGGAGATGGTGCTGTAGATATACCTTCCAGACCGTCTCAATTTCAGGAAAGTGCAATGTCATATGGATCCGAAATGTCCTCGTCTCTAGCATCACAACCGTCGGAAATGGATAGTTTGATGACTGTGATTGAAAGGCATACTTCAGAGGGTGAAATAATCAGTTCATCTAGGCAAACTATTATGTCATCTGATAGACTTGACGATCTTGATTTTTCTAGGGAAGGGAGTGCAGTGCGTGAGCTGTCGCCGTCCTCTGGGAGGTCGATAGCTCACAGTATTGTATCTCTTTCCGGTAAACATTTAACAGATCCTGCAAGCGGCTCCTGGAGCGGCCAGGATGAAGAGCTTAGTTCGTCTGGTAGTTTCAGTCGGTACGTAAGATGCTAATTTTGGATATAATTAGTTAAACATGAAAACCTAAAATGAAAAGGTAATAACACAAAGAAGATAGCAGGCTATATAAGGCAATATTATCACAGGGCACGAGCTGATCTGATGTTGGGAAGCACGGATAGTCTCGAAGCAACGAGCTCGAACGCTACTAGAGCAACATACAATTATGAAGTGGACACACCCATGACTGGGAGTCTAACGTCCGGAGGTAAGGACAATTTCATAGAGATTTATCGTTGTATACCCTAATTAAAAACGAGGCAGATTCTTCTCTTTCCTTATATACTTGTATTCTAATAAAAAGTAATAATAATCTGTTTGCTAATAACAGTTAATTATAAACATATTTTAAATTACTTTGTATGTATTATAGATATACGACTGCGAATCGATTATTATTATTATGCTTAATTTCCTCCATAAATGCTACCATTATACATATTACATTGTTTGCCATATTCGACTTTAGCCCATATTTAACCACAATCCAAAATTCAGTACTTTTGGAGGTAAATGTGAAAAAATATTAGCGCTTTATAACTTGTCATTTATCTATAGCTTCATTTACAATCTTGTCAGAGTATATATCTACATTGTTTACATTTAGCATGTCGTTTAAATGCTGTTTTGAAGTTACAGACAGATGCTCTCATCCTCGCTTTAATGACCATGTATGAATTTTGTATGTATTGCTATCCCACCAAGCTTGATACTAATCAGAAAGATAACAGCGGTTCACCCTCCAGGGTCGAACACTATGGTATCCTCTTTGGACACCTTGGACCCTGTGACTGCTGTGCAAATGGAAAGCATGGAGCACCAGTCCACCAGTGAACACTATTCTCATGAATACGAGATTCACGAACCAGATTCCGATACAGAGCGATTGGTAAGCTGTTTCAAAACTCAATGAAAGTCGTACAATTTTTACAATTAAGCATAGAATGATGAATGTTTAAGACTAATGGAATTTATCGAATGGCATGCAAATAATAATATTTGCTGGTAGCTTCAGCGTCAATGATAGTTTCTCAACATTTTGTTGTGTTTTAGGAACTCGATGGTAAAATACCAAAAGCTAAGGAACGCACGATCATGTTCGACAGTACTGACACACTGAGCGCTGTCAGTGGTGATAATTCAGTGAGGGAGGCAACTGTTGAAGGGCCCGCTGCAACATTTTATATTGGAGATACACCCATTGTTCGAGGTATTGGGTCATATATGATAACAATAATATTAATAACAGTAGGTAATAATGTGCTCGTTAAGAAACTCTTGAAGCAAGAGTAAAGCTATTTGGAATTAAAAAAAGAGTAAATGTATAAAGGAATAAGAAATAGAAAAGTAATGAAGTGATTTAATAATAGCCGTGATTTCGTACACGCGATCAACTAAGTTCCTTGTAAAATTTATCCCGTTGTTCTCTAAAATAGTGATTCATAGATTTAAAATATTACAGATACATTAATTCTAATTAACATCTAAAAATAATTGTAATGAAATAATTAAATACTTTTAATCGTTTTCAAAGATCAGCCGATAAACAAATAGGTGAGAAACAGTCTGAATTTAAAAAAATCGGTAAGAACAGACGCACGGGCAAACATCGATAACGGCACGAATGTTATAAAATGTTTGTGGCGAAAAATGTAAATTTTTTTCATGTCCTCAAACTCAGTGTGTACGAATGTATTGATGGCATCGTTGAATCGTAAACTTAAGATTTGAATTCAAATGCAGGAGAGCGAAGAGAGCAAGAAGATGACAGTCAACCTACTCTATCTGGCAGTTGCCCGGCATCTCTACCGCCAACCACCCAACCCTCACCACCCGTACCAGCACAGAGAAGGTACCTAACAGTTTTAGGACTTAACACTTACGAGTATACTCGTATTTACTAAATCAAATGAATACTCATCACTTAGTGCTCTATGCAAAGCTATTGGTAATAATTATTCTTGCTATTTTTCCTTCATTTCAGTTGTTTTTTATGATTTTACCGCAAGACTATCACATTTTTTGTCCTTTTTAAATTGCTTTATGTATCTCATAGACTCTTGCCATTTCGAGTTGTACCCACCCACTAAACCGTAATGTTATCATTGCAGCTGCTATTGTTTAAGTCACTCTCAAGAAAAGTCCGACAAATAGGTACACTGTTTATATTATTCTGCTTTTTAATTTCATTTCGCTCATCACCATATTAAACTTAAATCATTTGCGCTTTTTCACTGTTTGTATCTGTTTCAAATATTTTTGTTTGTGTATTATTTGTGTTGAGTTTTTTGTGTGACATTGCTACTCACAATATCATAACGGAAGCATGAAGAGTGACAGACAATTTATGAAATCTAGTGAAACATATTTCTTATATACACTCTCATCGCTTTCTTCTTAGTTAAAAGCGTCAACAAACATTTTAATGGAATATATTGTTTACGTAATATTTACGCGATATTTCATGATTATCTTTTCAGATCCCTGACGATGCTAGCAAAATCGCCACAGTCGAGTCTCGACGAAGCTGCAAAGAAGTAGATTATATATTGGAATTTTTGAGAATTCTATTATCTTGATGGACTTCATTTAACTCTTCGATATTCAATGTTTTTAATATTTTGTTGGTTAGGTTTAAAAAGCAGCTAAACGGCTTAGCTATGTTGCACGGTGCGCAAATCTATCTTCTCAACAACAAATAGCTCCTATGTTGACAAAATCAACGAACCTACTAAGATAATATGACTATCCTTACATATATTGATAACGTAGTATATCAACTAAACGGGATTATTTCACACTGTCCAAAGTCCATAACTGACAGTTGATATTAGTAGCCATTTCGAGTCTCTTACAATTGACTTACTATTTTACAGTATCACTAATAAAATTAGGTGATCAGATCAGGCTCAGAGCGTATGACCGACATTTGTGTGTAAATACTTGTACAAAACCTTTAGTTTGTCCAATATTGGCGCGGATGTTGGCCATATGTTCGGAGCGAACTTTTTGGATAGTATTTTGGTACTCGCTTTTGTACCGTCGGATTTTTGTACGACACTGGTCCATAATACTTCGACCTATAACCTCTTAGGTAGCGCTTAGCCTAAATCTAGTTTCAATAATACAATGCTTATTCAATACGACGTTAACACTGTTGTAGAAGTATTAACTATTTTATAAGATTACGGTGTAAGTAGATATGTTTTGAAGACAACCATTTCAAAACTGTATCATTTGAGTCCATCTTAGAAATATGTAGATGAGGATAACGCTACAAAACTGACTTGATTTTCTTTCTCGCTTGCACGAACGAGTGCATTAGGAAAAAAATATGTGAAGTTACAGTAACTTAATTTGGAATGATGCACAATTTCTCGATTAACTTAGCTAGGTAGAGGTACGAAATGTATGTAGTATAAGTTATCGGCGACATATCTACGGCCAACTTGCACTTAAGCTGTTAAATAGATCTCATTCATTGTGATATCGAAGTAATATAGCTTTTTTACTATTAGTTTAAAATAACGTTATGAAAATTAGTGTGCATAATTATTTTTATTTCTTCTAAATTTTTGTTTTAAATTCAGGTTCATTATTGTTTGTATTTTTTTATTTATGACATTATTTGAATCGTATTGTAATTTTGTAATATAGCTATTAATCTATCGATAGAACTTTTGGAATCGTTAATTAGGACGGATAGGAATCTAGTTATTGCGACTATTTGTGACGCTTACCACTCCGGAGTTGGTCGTAGAATCAATACGCTACTTTGTTTAAGGGCTTGCTCACTTCCAAAATGTTTTAATCGTAATGACGTTAAGGTTTGTATGTATCGTGGTTGGTATTGATAATAAAACTAAATAAGAGAAGGACGAAGTTCTGGGATTCGAGAATAGAAGGGATGAGACTGAAGTGGGTAAATAAGATCTAGAAATTTAAAAAAAATCTGAAAGCTTAGCTGATCTCACGACTGCGAATGCCGTTCGAGCGAATATCTTAGCTGAGTATGTATGAATTATAGTTAATTTCGTTTTTAATATCGGTGTGCTTAAGAAGATTGATGTTACGTATATTGTAAGCGACACGTCGCATCGCTGTATTGATTTGTATTAAGACCAGTTAAGTTGCTCTGTTCGAATGTTTCATGTTGTCTTTGTAAACGCTGAATATTCTATTGATTAATAAATATTATTGAATATTAAATAAAAACGCTATGTCTCATATTTATATATGTTGTTTTATTTTGAAATCACCCCATGAACTTCCTATTGACTTTAAATTTTTGGACCTATCCGTCTTATCACACCTGGAAATAGTAAAAAAGGATTTTCTTTCTGCTGTATCGAGTGGATTTTGGCAGTTATATAAACAAATAAAAACAAACAAATTATTTGTATAATAAAATTTATTTAACAGACAAAATGTAAAAAAATAAATAGGTGAAATAAATTACACACAGCATGCGAAAATCATTCAAACATTGACATATAAGCTTCTTAATTGGAATAATACGAGACAAAAATAATACCTATAGGTCTTTACACAAAAAAAATCGAATGAAAAGGGCATTTTCCCAATGAAATTACTGTTCAAAAGCCCGATGAGATTCTTAAAGTTATATAACATAACAATTTCATATAACAATCTATGTCGCAAACTGTCGCCCATATTTTTTCGCTGCGTTAAAAAACCAGCTTTAAGCAAGACTTGAACTATCAAAAATAAACAGGTAATTGCACACGGCTCAAACTAAAACATTTTAAATAACTTTGAAATGTTTATTCGAGACAAAACATTTATGGAACTACAGCTAATTATCGAAAATAAACGATTTGATTATTAACTTTTTCAGAATATTTTCAAATTACCAAATTTTTTTAATAAATAATCGAACAATTTCTTGCACCATATAAAAAAAACATTCTAAGATCACAATGATATGTTACATTTTATTATTTTTTCCAAGAAATATATTTTTTGGAAATAAATTCATTGTCTAACCATAAAAAACATCAGCGTATACCAACGACACACACACATTACCATTTGACACAAACACGACACAAAACCGAGAAAATAATTCAAACAGCAAATCGTTTTATATAATTTAGTGAGAAAAAAATAACTCGAAAAATACATCGAGGCAACGATTTCCCATTCTAATTATTTTCATAATTTAAACTTAACACTACGAATATGCTTACACGTATTATGGCATTATTTAGGTGCGTTTATAGAGACAGCGTTTAGAGAGCCATAGAGAAGATAATTTACGATCAAACTTCAACATGTAATAGGGATCAAGAAAAACTTGAATAAAGTAATAGTCTCAGCTATGCGAGAGAAAGTAAAAGATAAAAGATAATAAAAGAGCGAGGTAGATACATTTTAACTGCAAAAGATTAGGTGAATACGAAATCTTTAGATGGGGCTTTTTTGGAGGACAACATATTAAATAAGTTGTTTCTACATACTTAGATACTAAGATTCTTTGTAGAAGTTACATTTAAACTGTGCGTGAAACAAAATTATAAACAGTAAGAAAGTGTTGTTTTCTAATATTCATATTATTAATAGAGAAAAGTATTAGCGGCTCGCTCTATAAACGTACCCATATACATTTCTCATATATCGGAATAGTAAAAGTAATCGAAACAAGTCTACAACAACAAAATAAATAGTTTTTTTTTAAATAAGTCTTCACTTTGGTAGCTAAAGACAACGTGTACTAGCATTCACTAGATATTTCTACAGTTACACGAGCTTGGAAACCGAGGCAGCGTTAGTCTAATACGTAAAGGAGCACGGTCATCCACTGACTGACTGACCCAGAGATCTGTAGAGGTGACACCGCTGAAGCGACATTCGTAAAATTTTGCAGATAGGATCTTTATAAAGGGTTTTGTAACAAAGGTATTTAAGAAATTCCACCCCAAAAGGAGGTAAAATTAGGATTGAAATTTGTATGACATATCGTCGGGGAAAAGACACTTAAAATTGGAAATACGCAAACGGTTGGTAAATTATCGATACATGCGCGATCAAAGGGCCATACAAATGCTAGTATAAGCAATAAAAGTTTTGTAATTCTTATTTATTTTTACACGCGATTCATTTAATTTAATACGAGTCTTTTATATCCGGTGTTCGATGGACGTCTCACAAAACTTAAGTCCTAGACTGGTCTAACGCCGCCGATATTTGATATACCTAATCCTCTTGCAGAATTATGGGATGTTTCAAAGGATTTATCGGTTAAGTTACCAAGACACGAGGGAATTGTGTTTATACAACAAATAACAACCGTTAATGTTACTTAACAATATTCCTAGTCTTTTCCGGCTTAAAGTGAATCGAATTCTGAGACGTCGCTTGTCTGAAAAAAAATTAAACAATATATCATTAATATTATAAAGTAAAAACCAATAGTACAATATAATATAAGTAATTTGTTACTTATATAAAAGTAATAAATAGTTAATGCATATTATAAAATTACATTACATGATGCATAAATATAGTTTAAAAAAATAAAAAAACACGTTTGTTCAGCATATCGAACTAAAAACTAAAAAATAATTCTTATTATAGGTAGAATAAAAATAAAAAACGAGAAATTCAGAAAAAAGTAATACATACTGTGAAAACGTATTACAAATTGTGAAAAAAATATTACATACTGTGAAAAAAGTATTACATACTGTGAAAGAAGTATTACATACTGTGAAAGAAGTATTACATACTGTGAAAGAAGTATTACATACTGTGAAAGAAGTATTACATACT
>DWGJ01002511.1:0-15532 GCA_018246895.1 Aspitha aspitha aspitha | reverse complement strand
ATCTCACAAATAAAATAAAAAACAGCCGTCCAGGAGAGTGCCGTGAGGTTTTTTCATCCGGCTTTTTCCCTATCGGTCTACATTGCCGATGTAAACCCCGGGTATATTTTAGACTTTTTATATAACATGTATTAGTATTACAATATTGGTTACCTACGAACCGTACTAAAAAAGGTTCTATTTCGATTATAAACATAGTGTAAAAATGTAGTAATAAATAATTAAGCAATCATTAATAAATAACTAATATTAAAGACGAATGTACTAATTTAAGTTGTAAATTGCACGCCGTAAAAGGAAAAATATGGATTGAACTAACAATTCTGTAACATCTTTAACCCATATTTGTGCAAATAAATGTCTTTGTTTTTGTCTTTGTCTTTGTCTTTGTGAAGTTATTGCCACTGACCTTAGCATTGTGACTGAAAAGGAAATATGTCACTGAAATGCTATATCCAGTTTAAGAGAGCTTAAATTAATATCAGTTCATGAATGACAATGACACACTTCCTGCGGTAGAACTGATTAGATTTTCGAGTCACGACAATTAACATTGATAGATATTAAAGTAATGAAGTCTAGTTATCCTTTTGTAAGACAGTTGTGAATTTTATTTACGAGCCATACAGCTTATTACTATTCTAGTCAAAGAAATAGTCGCCATATGACCTATCCGATAATCAAGATACATTTTTAATCTTACTCTTACTCTTGATCCTTTCCGTGAACCAGAATTATTATAGGGCCTATCTGTCAATGTCAATTACTATATTATTATGCGTTTATTACCTTATCTACTGTAATTAGATGTTAAATATGCATATTTATTATAAAAACCGTATCTTGAATTGTTAACTCGTTAGCAACTAATGGTTATGATGTCGACCACGGTTCTCAACCTTAGGTATTTCATAACTATAGTGCTTGATTAAGTTAAGTTCAGATTGATTGAATGCAATATGTCTGCACTTATAATAGATTAATTAGATTATCTCTACTATTATAACGTACTATGTAATAGTGTTGTCTGCATATGAGAACATTAAGGTGAAATAATAGAAAAACTCACGTTATACTTGTTAGCCCTTTTAAGGGGTTGCCACTAACAAAACGTATAGGGTACAATGGTAGCGATTCAGAGACCATATTAAAACATGACCGTGTAACGTCATACCAATATCCGGATAATTTAACTTCCTAGGAACTTCAGTATCAAGAATTCAGCGGCTCTCATCCGTAAACGCGTCGCCTAAGCGGAAGATATTGGATAGTATCCTGGAACACAATCCGTGAATGCCGTCATTTACTTGTAACACTACGCTGTGATATGCGATATTCCGAAAGAATTGCTCATGTACCGATTCGCGCGATCAACTATTCTATTATAAAGGCGCTAATCGCCCGAGTATTCGTCAGACGGATACCATTTCGGAAGTGTTCCGTATCATTAACTTTTTAGGCTTATGTATTCCAATTTTAAGTAAACACGTGCCAAATTTAACACGTGAGGAGTTAATTGCGGTTACCTTGTTGTCTAAACATTTGTTTTCGTTGTCTTTCGCCCTCGTTTACTTCGTTGATTAATTAATGCATAAAGTAATTAACGCAATTTACTGGTAACAATGGAATGGAAGTGTCTGTGATATTTAAATCAATTGCTTGTTTCCTAAAGCTATTCAAAATATCGTATTAGCTCACGCGTTCTACTTTGTCGATTGCTGGTCAATGACATTTGTAATATGAACTTAGTAGGTACCTAGTATCTAAATAAATGGATACTGATGTTATCGGGATGTAGGTACTTTTTATACTGCTACATATTAGTAAGTACAATTAAATTAGCTTTCCCTAGAATAATGTAAACAGAAGTACGATGAGGTCAATATAATTCTATTTTCTGATATTGTCCGAATTTAATACAAATTAAAGATACTATCATTCTATACACTACACCTGTTGGTAATTTTAATCTGACTGTGACAAACATTTAAACTGATTACACAGAAACTAAATTGTAAAAGTAGACATTTTATATAACCTATTTTATTATATAACCTATTTTTTTATATAACCATCTAATTACGTGCAACTCACCAGACATATTTTGAAAAACATTTATCTTCATTCGCGAACATCGTCATTCGCGTTAGCAAGTTAACTAATGTATAATACAATTGTAAAAACGGAATTGAAAATAAAAGTCAGTACGTATTTAAGAAAAGTAATTTATACGATTGAATTTCAGCTTCAGTGCGCGGATGCAATATAAATATATGTACTCGTACCTACCGACTGTTTCTCCCGTTGCCACGTGTTCATCCAACTATGAAGAGGAATAAACATTGGCACAGTCGCCTCGACTTAGGATGAAATAGACAGGAATAATAAAATACTAAAAATGCAGGTAACCAAAAATAATTTTATTACGGCGAATATTTTTGATACTATTTCAGATTATTGTGAAATTTACTTTCAAAATCTGCTAGCTAAAAATTTCTGTTCAATTTGATGGAACTCACACAAGCCTCCTAAGGGTCAATGCTGACAGACAGTGTGGCGGCAAAACGCATAAGATATAGTAGGTACATATGATTTGAAATCAACGAATGTCATGCAACTTTTTCTAATTCCATTTTACTGACCTACACGACTCACCTCAATGTATTATAATACGTGTAGGTACAATCAATTCCCATAGATACAAATAATGTTGTGGCGTTGTCATCGCATGCTGTAACAAGTATTTTTAATCCAATTCAATAATTTATTCCGAATAATTGATTAACGCGACATACTAGTATGCTATATGAATTTTAATGAAATCACTAGTCGAAGTGCAAAAAAACACAAGATTTACTAGTTAATTATAATAACCGCATAAAAAGATCATAAACATGTTTACACTGACAGAATAGCCTGAATGAAAGATAATGAAAATATTAAATTAACATTAGTCATGAGGGTCATTAGAGAGACACGAGACCAGAAGTGCACACAGTTGCATTTATTGCATTGCACTTTCGTTTTAAATTAGGTTACAGTGACCTTAACTTGCAACAAGCAATGCAACCTTAATAACTAAACGTATCTTAGATGAAAGTTCCTTGTTATGTACCTATAACCTTTTTAGACGACAGGCACTTTATATATTTAATTCCTGTGAATACCATCGTTCATTTGTTTTAGAAGAAAAATTGCCACATTAATAATAACTCAAATTTTAATACAATCTTTGCGCTGCTATTGAAATACTTTTCTATTTAATGCGTGATACAAAGAAAATTTCACAAATAACAATTATGGTAACAGATATGGTTGGATAATGAAATGTGTGAAAATAACCTACAATTTGTACCAGACCAGAGCTAAAAGATGATTAACTAAGTTAAATTAGAGACTGCGAAGCGCGTAAAATCTATAAAATTGTCTGAGCGGCTATATAACATTTTATAATTGAGAGCCAGTAAATATTTGTCCGTTCGTAACTCTATACTGTAGGGTGGCTGGCGAGGGAGGCTGGCCGCGCACTCCGGGAGAGTTTAATAGAGAAATATGAGTCGCAAATATGAAGCTGTGTTAGGCCCTATTCACATTAGCGATTGTATTGTATCGATTCAGAGCCCTTATTTTTCTACAATAAAGAAAATATACGTCGTTACTTAGAGTATGAAATTTTGTTTAAGGTATCTTTAATGCCATGTCCCACTTTCACTATAAAGATAAAGTAAAACATGTACATAATAAAATTGTCTTAGTCGTGCCGTGCAAGCCGTGAATATAAAAACACATTACTACTTCTGTTATCATAACTAATATAAAACTTGTCTTACAAAATAACATTTTCAAGTTATAAAAACCAAGGTTACTTAATAAGATACTTGTACTAATAAGTAATATTCAAAAGAAACTATATTTAACTAAAACTGTTACAATCCATACTGACATCATTAATATATGTTTATTTGTTTTTCTTTCACATCAGTAGGGAGCAATGGATCTATGTTATTTTTAGTATGGAGATAGTTGGAACGCTGGAGAGTGATAAAGGCAATCATAATTGTAATGTGTGATATTCTATACGTAAAAAAACTTCTGATCCCACTGTTTCATCGGGACAAAGCGGCTCTTTTCATTATAATTATTTATTGTCATATATGATATTCCGTCTTTTGGAGTACTCTTAAAATAACAGTCAATAGCTACGGATAGTTTAGAAGTGCAGCCCTTAGGATTAGGATTTCTATTAATTTATCTCAACCAATTGCCAACTAAATTACGGTTCTCTTTGTATACATAACCTTGGGATAATCCACCAACATATGCTCGAACCAGCTCATGCTACACCGGTACATACATGCTCAAACCGGTATGCCAATATTCAAATTCAAAATGTCACAAATAAAAGTCCATATGTATTGGCCCTTAATTGGGCACTGAAAATATATCTATTTCACTCAGACTTCACTGTTTACGTGCGCTAGAAAGGGATGATTCAGATTTTGTCAATACATTAACAGTCCTTGAAATATTACCTCTCTGCTGGAACGGGGTACTCTCGTGTATTATTTTGTTTTTGTTATTTTGTAAGGAATCTCTGTTGAATACTTTTTATGGAAATTTTAAATTTTTTTCGAACTGAGTTCGTTAAAAGGATTCATTTCCAGAAATATTAAAATTCCGTTCTTCATTGATATAATATTGCCAACAATATCCTTCTGGAAAGCAACTGAATAGATTTTAATGGCTCTAATTTACATTTGAATTTCGAATTACATTAAAATCAGCTCTAAGAATTGCGGTGTTTTTACTTCGTCTTATATTGTTTAAAATATAATACTGAGAAATGTAGGTCTGGCACACAAACTGAAGCCCACGCTTGGGCTAAACTATACACGCGGTTCCCATTCGTTTTAAAGGTAATATTACGCCCAGATCTAAAACTTCACGGTCATCTCACAAACATTTGTCTGGGATAAGAACGAAGCCAACACCTAACTCAGCTTTCAGGCTTATTACCGAGTGAACCAATAGGCCAGTCTCATCTTATAGGCCTTATATTATGATGTAGTGCATTTGCTACATTTTATGTTGCTCGTAGGTGCTCGCGCCTTAGCCCGCTTGTAAGCCACATTTCACGGTTAGCACAAAATTAAATACCTATTTTCATAGGGCTTGAAAATTAATGATTTTTAAAGGTATTTTAAATTCCTACATAACTCCTGTAGGCTCGGAATATTAAAAAACTCTTCTTTAGTAAATGCTTACGTCAGGAATCAGAAAGAAATGAGTAGTTTAGCTGCGATGACAGATAAATCAGTCAGTTGGAACATGTCTTTTTGTTTACACAGAAAAATATAGCAACCGTAATATACAATTAGTATTGCTTTGAGTAACAGAACAGCGGCCTTGACTGTTTGGTATTTGTACAGATCAGTTGTTCTTTGTGAAATATTAATGAGTCTGGGCTAAGTTAGTGTTCAATTATCTTACGAATACCGGATTAGCATTATACTGTGAAACTATTAACCTTGCACATTCATAGTACGTTATGTCTGATTTCCAGCTAAACTACCAATGACGTTAGCCGAATTAAAGTTTTTTTTATAAAAAAATGTAAAATAATAAATGACAAAATTTCCTTTATTTCGAAAAGCTATTTTGTTTCTGTTAATGTCAAAGTATTTTTTAATGAGATGAATACTTTATTTTTTATCGCCTCAATAAAGACATGAATAAAACGGCTAAGGTTAAATGTAAGCAAGTAACCTCTGAGAATATATCTATATGTATGTATTAAATCACAACACCACTATCGAGTGAACTCGAAATTAAATTGTGTTATTAAATGTAATCTTTAATGCAATCAGTGACGATAATACGAGTACATATCATTTTTAATGGTTGCAACACTTTTTTGTTCACAGCTAATCGTAATTTTTTCCCTCAACTATAGGAATCTCGGATAACTCCACCAACCTGATATTCTGCAGGATTATTATGTATTTAACTTATACACTTAGACACAATAATAAAATTATTCGATTCTGAAATACTCGTATAATATATATTTAGAAAAATCAGTCAATTAACAATAATTTATGGATGCATCTAGCTTTATAATTACTTACAAATATATAAATTATGCACTTAAAAATAGTCCATAAAAAATTAAATAAACATGTTCAATTTTTCAAAAATAATACATGTTTACCAAATCTTGATCTTGCCCGATATGCTAATCAATTAAAAATACATGTTTAATTGACGTAGGTTAGGGTATTTGACTTTGGAATTCAAATTCAAGTTCAAAAACGTTTTGCGAATAAAGATACATGCAAATGTGAGTGAACATGTAATTAAAGTTCATTGACTTACCGATTATACGATCGCACTAGTTTCGATTTAGAAAAACGTAGAAGCCGTCGCGACCTTAGGAAATTGCAATATCAAAGATCATTTTAAGAATGCATTCAAACATTTTTGGCAGTCATGTAAAAATATTAGTTTCTTATAACTTATAACTAGTATGACCAGGATTTGATTTAGAATCATGGTTACAACGGTGTGTATGACATATAGCAATAATACATATTTATGCGTTTACAAACGACTTCTGAAGTTCTAAAATATCGTAGAAGGTCACGCTCGAGGGGTTACATGTTAGTTCTCTAATACGGACATCAAATGAAGGTTCCAGTACTGCCTTCTAAAATTGCATGTTATTAATCGTAGTTATGGACTGTTGGGAAACGAAGTGAGGGTAACATTTCTCTGCAGATATTTTTCCGCTTCCAATTTCGAACTTTAATACCGACGTCACCCCGTTTTCTTGCAGTTCTCTAGTATGATCACCTCAATGATCATTGGTCGGTTTGTTGATTTGCATAATAAGCCCGCCAACAAGTCGAAAGGTCAGTCGTTTCGTCAAAGCTTTTACTTAGATAACTTTGTCGTCGATTGGAAATGTTACCCTGAAAAAGTACATTTGAACGTTTCATTATAAGCATATATAAGATCATAAAATGTTACCTACGTTTATAACTGCGGAAGGAGCTATTAAAAGTTGTTATATCCGGCTGCAAACAATACAATTAACGTTTTGAACATTGTTATATGTATCTCGTTACCATGACGTTTTATTACATGGTTTATAATTTTTATTATTTTCACCTCGCGGCATCCTATATTCGATTGTATGAGGTCACATCAAATTTAAATATTGTACCTAATATGCTGCCCTTTGTATTTTTATGTGTTTACCAAATGTAATCAATCAACGCACTTATTTCTATATATTGTGATTTTCTAAACGTATCAGCTAAAAAGATTTTAATGGGGAAAATATTCAATGGTTGTTAAAACGGATACTGGATGCATGCATGTTAAAATATCTAATTTGTATGTCATCATCGCTATAACAAAAAGTATCGGTTTCTACTTCGAAAAAGTAATCAAAATATAAAACGACGCTGTTTCTAAGTTTTAGGTATATAAATATCGAATATGCATATTTTATTCCGTCATCGCAAGAAAAGGTTTCTCCGTTCCGTGTCGTGCAGGTAACATATTTAATTGACTTTATGGTTCAATGATAATAAAGATGTACAGTCATTATATGGATATTTATGGATTGATTAACGAAATATCCTCAAAGTCCGACCTCGTCGTATTCATTCTTTTTTCTGCACGCTAGCACGAAATATAGGTACTTATATATAAAAGGAAATATTCAATAACTTTATTGACTTACAAATCAAACAGGTACATACATATATGTAATATTTTCCATTCTAATCTGCTTTCCTAACCATTAAAGTACATATTTGTATAAACAGACTTTTTTCTCTCTTATTGGTCCGCTGCTGAAAACGGGTTTCCTCTCATAGTAACGGGGGCTTCCGGCCATAGTTTACCACGCTGCCCTAGTGCGGGTTGATAGATTTCACATACCTCAGAAAATTTATAATTTTACATTTCTGGCCTCGTGGTCGAGTGGTTAGAGACCTCGACTGCAAAACCGGAGGTCGTGGTTTCGATCCGATTTGTGTGATGAGCACATTTGTTTGTTCTGTGTCTGGGCGTAATAAAAAAAATATCTGTATAAGTACTATATCGTATGTATATACCTATGTATGTTTATCAGCTATCCGGTTACCATAACACAGGCGCATTAAATTGCCTAATTTGGGATCGTGTGTGGAATTGTCCCCAGTTATTTTTTTTTATAACATCTCTAAGTGTGCAGGTTTCTTCATCATGTTCTCATTCGCCGTTTTAGCAAATGATATTTAAATTTTAACTTATAAAACGCACATAACAAGTTATATCTACACGATAGGATTTAACCTGATTGACTTGAGTTTCAGAAGGGATGCAACTTTTAATCATTAGGTCAAAATTCCTTATATTTTTGCGACCGTCTGCCGACCGCGGAGTTTGATAAATAACTCATAGATTACTACATAGTTAACGACGCATATAAGATACGGTCGAGTTCCCAAAGACTACAATTGGAAAGAATTTGGACTTAAAATGAAGTTAATTTTACTTAATTTTTAATTTATATCCACTACAAATGGTTCTGTTGTTACTATATGTTACGACGTCAAATAGTCTTACAATGCACTATACGAGTATATAATTAAGACCTGTATAATTGACGCTGAATTTGTCTAGTTGCAATCACAATCGTAATCAAAGCAGTTTAATTTATGTAAGTTTATAAAGTTTCAATGTCAAACTAAATAAAGGAAGTACTAGCGAATAAAACTTAAAACCTGTGTTAGGTATCACTGGTTCATAATTAACATTAGGTTACAAACGATTACAAAATTATAATAAATAACTTGGTCTACTCATGTTTCAGTCCCGTGTGATACTTACTATTGTGATAATACTCGAAGTGGCTGATGTCTCCCTGTTACTGTTACTTATGTATGCACTCCATAAATACATATGTATATCAACAACTCGAACATAGCCATTTGATCCCAAGTTAGGCAAAGCCAATATTATGATAATCGGGAAACTGATAAATATTGATTTACAAGACAAAGACAGAGCCGATAACGTTTATTTCCACAAACGTTGAAGGCATTTTACACATTTAAATCTATCTATGTATGTATATGTTGCCGTTTCCAGTGTATAAATTTAATAAAAATGAAATATTCAATGTTACTTGTTGTAGTACATATTTGGCTATATATTTTTATCACATTGTTTGAATAAAAAAGACATAACCGCTAGTTAAAAGCCCAATATTTCACATTTTTGGGAAAAAATATTTTGTTAATAATTACGTCTTTTGTTTCTTTTCAAAATGATTTAATCAGGTCATCGGCTGCAATAATTCTACCGCGAACCGCAAAAGAATGGTCTATTAGTCTAGGTGAAAATACATAAATTGTGTATGTTTTGTTTGGGTGTGTTTTCACAACTTTTTCGGTTTCGGAGACTCTTGACTGTCTATCAGCGAGTATCTGACCTATATAGTTTAAATAGGTAGGTCTTGATATACATACTTATATTTCTTTACAAATTATAAAACAAAGAAACGGACTTGAAGAAATTGACTTGTAAATTACCTACTTGATAGAAAAAATAAGGCAGCGAGGCTAGCGATACAATTTTTTAGGATTCCTTTACTTGTAACTAGTCTAGCGGTATTATATGCATTTTGTGGCTCAATCTCCTAATATTAACATAAGTTAGCTTTAATGTATGTCAGCATTAATTAGTAATGCTATCGTTACGACAAAATGCCATTTTAATCGAACATAAGTTGCAATACATCCGCTAAACTACTTTCATAAATTAACATTATTTTCGATAATAAATACAATAGATAATTATATAAATTCTGGGTACACAGATAATTCATTTATGAGAAATGTTGTACTCCAAAATCAATAGTTTATTCTTTATCTATACTAATACTACATATAAAGCTGAAGAGTTTGTTTGGTTGAACGCGCTAATTTCAGCAACTACGAGTTCGAATTGAACAATTACTTTTATGTTAGTCCACCTATTGAGGAAGGCTATAGGCTATATAACATCGCGCTATGTCTAACAGGAGTGGAGCAGCAATGACAAATATTGCGAAACGGAAAAACATCGATTTCCACGTGGACGAAGCCGCGGGCACAGCTAGTATAATTATACGATCATACTTATATCTTGTAAGCAAGTGTTGAGCCCAAGGCAGCAGTACCCTTGTAAGCAAAGCTCATAAATTTTTCCATTTAAAGAAACTTAATTATTATTTAAAATATCAATGATATTAAATTATATTTCTACCTAATTTGATTGAATATGCATTTTTTGTATATTATGTGTTATTAAATTAAAACAATATAATTAAAAGGTAGTTTTAAAATTGATCACCATTTATCAATACGGAATCAGCTGAGACATGTAATATATGATATACACTTATAAATACATATGCACACATATAGACACTTATATGTACATACAGCATCTAATGCGTACTGTTGCTGTGCAGTAATTTTTTTATACAGATAGTGCAGAAGCACGTTTCTGGCATGGCAATCATATTAGGTTACTGAGGTATATTGAAACAACTTTCATTATCAGCTCTCGTTTATGCTAAATTTATGTTTTCAAATAAAATTAGCACATGTTTGCTGGCCTAGTTTTAAGGCCGGCAAATAGACAAGCTAAACATAACGCACTGGCTGCCTACACTACACCGAGTACAGATTAAACAATACGGATATGAAAGGGACGGGAGCGAGGGGGCGCGTTCGGAGCTGCTGTTACAGCTTTTATATAAAAGAAGCGCGGTATTTTACAACCATTCGAACTTGGAATCTCGACGCGGTCCCGTTGCGGCGCACTCGAGAGCCACACGCATCCGAATTTACGCGCGAAAATCGACAGAGCGTCTTGATTAACACTAACTAGAATTTGTTATTGTTGTTCAACATGGCTGTTGCAAGTGCCAGGAATATTGTGAATTTGAAGGAGAAGGATCACCACTTCCAACACAAAAATGACAGGATTAACAAATATACGGTAATCAATTTTACACATTTATTTTTAAATGTTTACTATTCATAACTATTTTGTGGTGTAAATATATGTAATATTAGGCTTGTACACGAGGAAAATTCACGATAATGAATTCACAAGATAAACATAAATTTTTTTAATAGAAAAATAAAATAGTAGAAATATCGTCTACATAAAAGCATTTTTATTAAATAAAATAAACAGCGATAAGCTCGAATCTCAAATTAAGTATGGCAATAAATTATATCGTATTTAAAACATTTCAGAAAACAAAAACAAAATTAATAAATAGCTTTCTTACAACACATTTTTTATTGCATATCTAGGTTTAATATTTCTAACTTTTCCAATTAATAATCTCAATTTATATAACGCAATGGTAAACATTAGAAGTTAATATAGCTTCCATAAATTAATTTTATAGTGTTATTAAAATTTAATTCTAGTCAGCTGGTATTAACTGATCCCTTCAGATTCATAGACGTTTTATGTAACTTCAAATAATATTTAAATCCTATCTGAAGACAACGACGTTGTCACGGCCTTATGCGTCAGGCGAAAATTTATGACGCCGCGAAAAATCTCGAGCGTTGACCAAAATCCTTCTCGAAATTATCTTGCACAATATCAAACTAGACAAAATAATACAACTTAAATTCTCGAGTGAGAACCAACATTTCTGTTACGCAACAAAACATTTTACAATCATGACTTATCAATCGAATCTTATCTGAATGAATAGGCAATTAACTTGACTACGACCTATATGTACATAATGTAGTACCTATACATACTTAGCTCAGTTCTAGCGTTTAAAGGTGAACAAAGTTATAAGTAACACATGATTTTTCTTAATTGCACTGTACATATCTGACATACTAGAGTCATGAACATTAACAGACCTCTTGGTCTTCAGGTTAGCGACCCTGAGCTAAAGCTGAGATCGTGGGTTTGATTCCCACCTAGGACGAACTAAAAGAACATACATTATGTTCTCTTATAATTGAAGAGCGCATGATACAAACCGTAACTTGTAAAATTAGCCTGTAAAGTGTATTCTTTGTTGGAGGTTGTAATAAAATAAAATATAATAAACGTGTCTCGCCCCGTCATATCTTTAATACATACATACCGTTACGCCAGGTCTCTTACAGAGTAGGCAGAAAGCAGCGAGCGCCAAATATCTCTGTCCTTACAAATCGGCCGTGCTTCATCTACATTAATCACTCTGTTCATGCGTACACGCACGTTTCGGAGGCTCTTGACTCCCCCATCAGCCAATGTCTGACCTATTGGGTCGAGATAGGACAATCTTAAAATCCATCGGCATCTACGTATATCAACACTCGCATTTATATATCTGCTTCGTCTTTCTTTCATCATCCACTCTCTCCATATGTCCAAACCATCGGAGCATGGCCTTTCTCATCTTTAATCCGCCCTGATAAATAATTGTTGTTGAACACAATTGACATTCCTATACAGTACACGGTAGTTAGTTCAAGTAAACACTACAAGTGCTAGCAAAGGTATCTACTCTCTATATCCATGTTCATATTAACAACTGGTATAATATAATTCTCGCACTGAATCCACAAGTAGTTTACTTCCTATAGCCATTATAGTAACAATAATATCTATAGATATCTTACAAACGGCTATCTAATCTCTAAGCAGGGCCTGTGTTATAGAAACCAGAAAGCTGATAAATTAGATTTTCACCTACCTACTATTAGATTTTCACCTACGTCATCTATAGCGCCTATATTATTAAAACGTCTTTTTTCGTCAAAATGAGATATGTATTTTCCCGCAAAAAGGAGGATGACTCTCCAGCCCATTAATTATTTCTATACAATAAATTACATCGATCTTTTAGATTTTCATTGATCTTTCAGAAGATTTAAAAAGAATAAAGGTGCCTATAGGTACTTATAAAAATCACGGGGTACCAAAGTAATTAATGTACCACCGTGTTTATTTGCATTGCATTTTGCTCTATATGATACATTTTGACCGAATCATGTTTATCATAACGATACTTAAACATATTGTTTTTCATGAAAACTGCACTCTCACTGCACCCCTTTTTGCGACCTTACTGGGCGCGCATCTTTTTCACATCTACTGGAGGCCAGCGATATAATCTATCACGTTGATCCTAAGCAGATCGGTGAAAATTGACCCTATAATACTTTTGATTTATTTGAATGATTTAAAAATTAGACATCCCCAATAATGTTTATATCATTAAATGGGCCAAAGAGTAACGATGGGAAAAGCCTATTAATTCACGACGAACCTAAATGTTTTAAAATAGCTAATCTTAAACCATATCTTCAATTAAACCAAAAGCTGGTACTGTTAATTGTGCTATAATGTGTATACGCAAGGCCCTGCGTCCTATAGGCGTTAAATAATACCTACAGACTGTTTCTAACAAATATCAAGGCGCCAACGCGACTTATCCACTGACCCAAAAACTGGCACGAATACATTTTAGCCAGTGTAAATACATATTTGCGTAGCATTAATACAAATACTGTTGGCAGTTTTATGGGTTTAAAATCAGAATTGTATGTTTATGTAATCAGAAATTATCTACTGAAAACTATAAAATATGATTAGAATGTTATCAATATAAACGATAATAAATCGTATGCTGCAATTGCTGCACTTAATTCTATAAAGCATTTGTTCTAGACTCTAGACTGTATCCTGCGTCATAGTGCATTACTATGAATGTTAACTATTGGAATTCTGCGTGCACTCGCGCCCATGTATTGTAAACAATGCCGACAATCGGCTAGTAAGATCTCGGTTAAGAAATTCATTAATAAATCCATGCAATTCTTCATAACCTATATCACCTTATTCTGAGAAAAGAAAATATATTTGGCACCACAAATCTTACAAAGAATGGAATAATCAATGCCACGAGTAGATATTAGAGTAGTATAGTATAGTATATTAGAGTAGTAGATATTAGAGACAGTAGATATACCTAAAGTAGGGTCCGAACTATATACGTAAAGGATTTATGCAATAAGCATGGACAAATATTTATGCAAAAAGCATGGATTTATTATGTTCTCTATCTGAATGTAAAATTATATCCATATACATAAGTGTGCATTAGAAATGTATGTTATGTAGTTAAGTAGCTGTCTGCTAAGGTTCTGCCTTGTTTGGAACCAGACTGACATGTGTGAAGTTCTCGCAAGATGTCATTGATGACATTATTTTGTTCTCGTGCTCACACAAAAGTAGGTCAAGCGCTTATCAGAGCAATAATGTTTTATACAGTATCATTATGCCATACTTCTGTGTGCATATAATTAGAGTATTAACTTTTTATCTTAACGTTATTTTATTTTACAAGCGTAAGGACTTCAAAATTTTAATGAAACTGTATCGCTTCTGGCCATGGCTACATTCCTTGAAGAATAGAACCACTTACTCGTAAGATTAGTGTTAGAATAATAATAGTAATATCTGGGGACAACTTCAAACACGTTTTGATCTCAACGTAGGTAAGGCCTTAAACTGGGAACTGATAAACTACTTGTATACATACATGTCTAAGTAACTCTCTATACAGGTAAATAATTTCACATCCAAATACATAATAAATGTCATATCAATAAAATATCTATAGTAGGGTGAAATAGGGACCAGTTCTTTAAGGACTGGGAATCAAGACAAGATCTCAGGATCCGATGGCCGTGTGTGAAGTTATCCCAAAATATGTATTACAATTATAATACCTGTTTCGAAAACTAGATATCTGAATGGTTTCATACGTATTTCCATAACGTTTCAAACACAGAAATTCCTAAGGATCCTTTATGAAGTGTTTATTATTTTAAATATTCTAAATACGCTATTGATAATTAACTAATACATAAGATATATAATATTCTGATTCCTGCGATCACGATTATGAATAAGTTAAACAATTATTAGCTCTAGTATACACCAGTACATATCTATAAGTACATAGAATAATGGGAAATAATTACCATCCTAATATGGATATGGCCTACCTTTTATTAATGCAGGAACCAATAAAGCTACATTCTTTAGTATCCACGATTGCAAATTAAGTTGACGGTTTACTGACAGTAAAAAAGTGAGATTGAAATATTTGTTATCTTAATGTAAAGATAAAAAATACTGCCACTTTTATACTCCATTTGTCTATTAATTTCATTATAATAATCAAAAAGCTCTTTAAAAAATAATTCAAGATATTTTCTGTCAATGTTGACTCTTTCGATTTTTCAAACGGTTGTAGTTTAAAAAAAACTATCAAAACAGACGAACAAAAAAGTGAAGATTTACAATTTAAAAACATTGCACATATTCCAGCTATGTTAAATATAAATACCTGTAGCTACATTTTAGTTACAGTTCAGCAGAGCAGCTAATTAAGGCCGTTATATGTACTATGCTTCATTGTGTTATTGATCTGAAACCCTCCACGTGCAGA
>DWGJ01002510.1:0-15533 GCA_018246895.1 Aspitha aspitha aspitha | reverse complement strand
CAATCACTCTATCTATTAAAAAACCGCATCAAAATCCGTTGCGTAGTTTTAAAGATTTAAGCATACATAGGGATATAGGGACAGAGAAAGAGATTTTGTTTTATACTATGTAGTGATAATTTACAGACTTTAATAACGTAGAACGCATTAATCGCGATGATTTCTTGTCGGAAGACGATAATAGGCATCTGAGTATAATACGGTCAATACGCAGGATCGGATTGCCATCAACTTGGCAAATGGAGGCTCTACATCAAGTCGGTGCCTCTGACACAAACATACTAGCAGGTGACGATTGACCTACATCGCGGTACATATTAACTGCTTTTTTTTTTGGGAAATTGGTAAAGAAAGAAAAAAGATTTTATAATATACAATTAGCCACAAATTTTGGATAATATCAATATCTTACGATACATTCACACATGACCATCTGATCCCAAACTAGGCATAGCCTATTCCATATAGACCAGTCAACTGATGTTCGCCCGAAACGGGAATCTAAAAGATGACTTCTGGTTTAGCAGTCAAGGTTTCTAACTACAGGACAAAGAGGCCAGCATAAACTGTACAAATATTTTGTTACCCGTACAGCAAAATAAATAAATAACTGGGGACAATTCCACACATCGCTGTATGATCCCAAATTAGGCAATTGAATGCCCGGACAGCTGATAAACATACATATATACATACGATATAGTACTTACATAGATATTTTTATTACGCCCAGACACAGAACAAACAAATGTGCTTATCACACAAATGTTAGTCCCGGGTGGGTATCGAAGTCTCCTCCGGTTTTGCAGTCAGGGTCTCTAACCACTCGAGCACGAGGTCAGTCAAATACTAACTAAATACGTGTACTTGCTGGCTGTGATCCCGTCGGCTGGGTAGACGCGGCAAGGCAGAGGCCGTCCGCTCGCGAGGCTAACGGAATGAACCGTATCGAGGTAGTCGCCGGACCGGTTAGCTTTACGATCGGTCATTCGGACTAAGTTTACGATGGTGTCTCATTCGCGTTAATAGTGTCTGTTACAATGGCTGTTTATGGTTCTTCATAAACTATGGCTATTATATCTTAATGTCGCGAACTGCGAAAATCTGCCGTCGATACTTTCACAAAGCTGTTTATTATGAACAATACCCGTTTAGCTACGGTTCGCTTGATACTGAAACACCTTTCTGTAGGCTGTACACAGCTTGTACAGCTGAGTAAACACTTCAGATATCAATGATAAACATTTTTGCATAACATGAAGTACAAAGATTTACTATTTGACATAAATAAGCTAAGGAACTTTGCGTTTTTATATTATGTACAGAAACAACAAAAAGTTTAAACTACAATACATGACACGACCTCCTTGTAATCGAACTCCCGTATTCCTGCAATTGATATGAACGTATAACTACAAAGAATGAATGAATAATGAATTAAAAACAAAGGCACGAAAGAGCTAGAAATTGGATCGAGTAGAATAACGCAATTGCATTAAAGGTGCGATCAGCGCGGCTCAGTGCGACGTACGATCGTTACTGTGTACTGGGTACTTAGCGTAGCTTTAATGCTCACTCCACTCCAGTAGTAGGTTTATGACGTCTTTCAAATGATCAATTTATTAACAGACTCAGTATCGCTCGCGCATTAACAGTTAATTAACCAAACAAACATAATTACATTGACATACTCGTAATTCTCGTGCATTACTACAATTGCAATTTACAATTACAATTACAAATTATTTACAATTACAATTTAATAGTAAATCGAATATTATGCTTGCTGATATGATGGTATTACTGATATATAAATAACACATCTACATCCAATTAAAGTTTAAATATAATTTTTACCATGGAATTACTACCTCGCGGTTATATTTCACAATGTCTCCATAAAACTATAGTCTCTTCCATTATGTTACCTTATCGGCTATAATTTCTCTAAATAACAAATCCTTCCCTTATTAATAAAAATACAGTTAGAATTGCCAACGTCTGAAGACTATCTTATATCAAATGCAAAAGGTTTATTTCCTTGATTAACTGAATATTTCGGTGATGACGTGTACTTCGTATGTAAACGTTTTATATTTCGTCTTACATTCATATTTGATATTTCCCAATTACCTTTGCTTACATAAAGAGAATTGTAAACAAGTTTATGTTAGAGGTACAGCGGTCATTTTATTTCAGCTTCAATGTTCATGAAGATAAATTACATCAATAACATTCTTTGTTAACAATGTCAAAGATGTAATGTATGTACATAGATTAAGCATGTCAACTTAGTAACCTCGATTAATTAGTACACCTGAATAGCTGCACGAGTTACTAAGGTGACATTGAAAATATTAGATTTAGAACTGTTATATCTACGGGTATATTTGAAATGTTGTTTATTCCCGAAACCCCTGGTTGAATCTTGTTTTTAAAAAGTGGTTAGGCATCTAATGGTAAAAGTAGTTGCAGCCAGTAATCATTGAACATGATCACAGAATGATATTTTGCTATTCTTGACAATGTAGTACGTATTATAACTTCCTTCAAATTAGAGCTTAAGATTATGAACTCTTCTGCTTTAGAGTGAACAGAAGATTCTGCAGTAATGTTTGTATAGGTAGCGGTGGTTTGAAATTTCTATTACCTGTCGCCAATAATGAATGCAGTTAGTGCCGCGGGAGAATCACAGAAGACCACACTTAGATCTCTCTGCGTCGAATTAGGATCGTGATACGCCTGTTTCAGAATGTTTGTATGATATCATTGGAGTATCTCGAGTGCCCACGAGTGGTGTCGTCTCGTGGAAGGCTGTATGTACTGTCGTAACTTGGTTTCTCGTCTAGTTTCGTGTCGGAATTTGCGCTGATCGCCATTTGTTCATCAGATACGCCGCGAACCGTGAATATTTTAATTACATTCTTTACTTCTCAGTGAATGTCGATAATTAATTGCTAAGTGAAGCTTTTAGAAAACCTCTTCTAATTTACTAACCGCCTCAAAGCGAGGCATCCGAACTAAATAGGACGCTTTAAACTTTGAACATGCCTCAAGCTTACCTAAAGTTATTGTCTTTAACACGTGACCTCTCCACCGAACCCCTTCCATTGGTCATTAAATAAATTTTATGACGTCATGGATGACGTCACTCGATTTTGCTGTCAAAATAGGAGGGGTTTATGTGTCCATGCGCGAACTAACTCCGCCCTTCGCCCTCGCAACTAACAACTCATATATAAAGCTTGGCTGCTCCGAAGAACGCCAGTAGCAACTTGAAGACGCAGCCGGGAGCTTCACACGGGTCCCGCAAAAGTTTACGTCGAATCGCTGAACGGTAAGTCAGATTATTTTCACGTACAAAATATGACGGGAGCGATCTTTGCGCATAGTTGCCGCCGTTCTGGCGTGGAAAAAATATATCATAGGCTAAATAACTATAATTTCTTACTCTTGGCTCCATTTTCTATTACATCCCTGTGCTAAATACACATTTATTTAATGAAAATCTTTACATAACAACGCGCCCACGCATACAAGTACTGGTAATAAAAAACTGGAATTTACTTGCTGAATAATTTATACAAGAAATGAAACCGTTAAAAGTTAAAAAAATTCGCTACTGATGAAACTGTTACCCATGAAAATGAATTTAATAAATAAAAAATGCGTCCATAAGTGGATCTGTAAATTTATTTGCCAAGTAATCAACGTTTATATTTAAATTTAAAAAAGGAATTATAAGTTTGTCTGACACTATCGTTCTAGATATAAATGTTTCAGTTATTGAGGCAACTGCTTGTACAATTTCTTTGAAATATGACCACGCAGCGATCCACCGAATGAATAATTCAACCAATTGAAAAATACCCGGGAATCATTAACGCTTGATTCAATTAATCGCGCATTTTTTAAATTCAACAGACGACCGTTGCCTCGCCGGTGAAATTAAAAAATTGTTCAGTTATCGGATTCAAAGATAATTAAAATAAAATGTAACATGACTACAATTTCTATTTAAAAAGTAATTATTCGGCCATTTTTGGTGCATTTTTAAATTAAACAAATGATGACCACTTCCCTTGCTAAAATTCAACAAAATATACATACCTACGTAAAAAATTTAAAATATAATATTACCATAGCATAACAATATCAATCTTAAATAATACGAGTACTTTGCTTATGTAAAGGGCAATCTTTTAGAATAGGAGAATGGTACATACATGTATTACATCTGACTGTAAACACATTCACTATCTTGACAAATATTTAATACTACTTAAGAATAAGAACTCATTAAAGTGTTGGAAGTCAACATATATAAATTATATTTAAATATCTTCAACGCTCCTTTACATAAAAAATAGTCATTGTTGTATGAATATTGTCCGCTACGTCCTCGTCGATATTAACTTTATTAATGTATAAAACTATTTGCACGTCCATGTGGTCGTCATGAAGCTTCCGTCGCGTCCAACTGTTACTGATCAAAACCGATCATTTCCTTGACACTGTTTCATGCCTTTCGAGCCGACATCCGAGTCACAATCCCAGCGCGCTCCACCCGTCCTACACGAGATAATATTCCTCATTAATCAAATCGGCTAATCCCATCACTCACGCTCAAAGAGAGCGGACAATTTCGTGTTCTACATTCTCTACCTCGACACCGATAACACAGACAGTATTACGATTGATTTAATTTTTTGCATTTCGTTTCAAATAGACACATGCTCGTACATACATATAAGGAATAAAATGTATGAAATAAACGGTTTTTTAACCATTTTTAATGAAAAGTATGACGATAGTACCGCGGGGAATAGCAAATTCCATAATAATCACAAAGGATAGTTTATCTTGTACAAAACGCCTGAACTAATTTGGCGTCGCCAAAGCCTCTGTCGATACAGCCTCTGCAGCCAATACATCAACCTTTGTAATTAAGGCAGATATTCCTTTATCCACGCTCCGTACACTTGGTTATGTTGAAGAATTACTTTTCTTTTACTCGCGTTTAAATTATACCTTTATTAGGTTTTATTTAAATAACGTAATAAGACGAAGCCAAGAATGTGTTTTGTTTCTGTTCGTGACTCAAAAAACTAGAAGAAGCTTCGATAAAAGAGGAACGTTTAATTTTATTGCACATTTTTTCATTAATCAAGCCTTGGAACGATTCAGCGTAGAGCAAAGGTTCGGTGCCGAGAAAGGTGCAGACCTTCAAAAACCTTTATTGACTCGGCAGCATTTGTATTAGAAAGAAAGAAATCCGGTTCATTGCGGTTGTGTTTCGCTAAAAAAGGTTGAATAATTTAGAAACTTTGAAAACATGAGAAGATTCATTTGATACTTGGTAGTAATGGTACATTACAATATTTATACCTTAATTTTTTTCATTCCGATTTAACTTCTAGTATGTCTTATACCAACTGAATCAATTTCGTAGCGGCGCTACGAACCCTTAATCGCATGATAAGTAAAGCGTAGAGGCTCTCGTAGACAGCTCTACGCATCTGTTCATATTGCATTCTGTAATATCCTTCTTTTGGTGAGGGTTTCAACTAAATGTATTCGATTCTAATATTAATAATACACATAATTTACATTGAATAATAGTTAAATAAATAACTGAGAAACTAATTATTAATTCAATACTCGAGGCGAATATTTATTCTTGTACAATTAGTTATACCATTTTTATGTAATACGTAAGTATATGCGTATATGTATATGAACTATTTTAATCACTTCTTCGTTCAATAAGCCTTTATTAGATGTATTAGATTTTGTCGCCGTTTCGATATATACTGAATGGTTTGAAACTAAAAAGTAGCCCAGTTATACCGAGTAAGTAATGGGGTTACGAAGTTGGTCGTAATCCCGAAAATAATTAGGCGGATTGGCTCCGTTAGCCTCTCTGAATAGAGTTGAAAATTCCATTGTTCTCTGAGGCAAAATTAAATAAGTTTTGACAATAACACATTGCGATAAATGGCGTACAATTAAAGGGTCCCGCTGCGCTCAAGATTTTCTATATTTTAATAACTCAGTCAACTAATAATTTTACAAGCTCGGGTGCTTACGCTTATTTGAATATTTCATTAGAACCTCAATACCCCAATATAAATAACGTTTTGATATTGAGACGAATGTTTTCATTCCTTTTTTTGCATGCATGAAAATTAAGCGAAACGTTCTAGCAATAGTCTTATTCGAATAAGATTTTAAAGATAATATTAACCTATTCGAATCTTATCATCTTTGTTGAAGAATTTGAAACCTTTGTTATCACCAAGAACATCCAGCTTTTTGCAAAGAAGTAAAGGAAAGATAACAATAGTAGTGCGACGATGTTTAAAATATTAGTCAGTACACTGGAGGAGCTTACAGATTATTATTATTGATTATTTACCACTAACGCATTAGGCTAAGGACCTGTAATGTTAGTCTTGTATGAAGAGTAAATAAATAAATAATTAACATATAAATTTTATACGACTATTCTTATGTTATATTACTCGTTATTGTAGACTGTCAGTTGATATGTTACAGTAGTGTCGAACTCCTGTGTGTAAAATACAAATGTTTTACATATTATTCGATACAAGCTCATAAAAATATAAAGAAAGTATATTCGAATATCTTTTGAGAATATTTTTCGATCGTACGAACACGGTGGAACAATTTTAATCTTTGTGTGTTCATCGCACCACGAGGCCGGCGCGCAGACCTCAGGTATTCATCCGAAATCCGACTCGACATTATTAAAAAGATCTCCTTTTGTACTTCACACGAATCTTTGTAAAGCATGAGTTTCAAACCTTTTCTTATATTTTGCTCGTTTTTGGAATTACCCTTATACAAATTGAAAAAAAAGCAGTCTCGATATTTCGATTTTCACTTCCCTTCACCGGATAACCGGTAGCTTTACAGAAATTAATTTATAAGGTTACGGAATTCTCTGTTTAGATTTCGAACGCAGTGCACTTTCCAGAGCCTCGCGGCGACGGGATAAAACATTCAACATTCAGTCAGTCAGTTTGTTTTATTTTAAGACATAGAATGTATGTCACATTTGTGTCTTTTAAGCTTTGCAGCAATGATGTTAATCATGACAATGTTAAACACGCACACAAAAGCACGTACATACATATTCGTTTATTACGTAAGATAATTTACTCACAAAATCTGAAATACTTCATTAAAATTTATTAATCAAAGCGAACTATACAGCGCGTGTAGAAGTCCAATATGGAATATTTAAGATAAGCTCCGAAATCCCGGGATCGATGTAATGAGCGTTCGATCCGGGATTGGAGTGATTATCGTCCAATTTGTCGCTCGTCACTACTCTAGTGCGTAATATGTCTTGGAATTATTTGAAGTGATTTAATAAATGGCGGTCCACATTTATAATTAAAGGAAACTCTATTACATTCTATATTCTCGTTACTGTAAAATCAATTAAAACCGCAGCTGTCCCTTCCGTTTACGTAAAAATACATAGTACCAAATACGTCAATATACTATTAAAAGTAACGGAATGAAGTGAACGTCGTAGAGAGAAAGTTACCATGGATACGACGGATGTTCGTAAGATAATCATCTACAGAACTCTACATAGAGCCTGCAGCCTCAGTATTAACAATATAATAACAATTGTACAGAGATTGCTAAACAGCCCAGTCGCTGAACAATCTGCGTCTGGAACATTCGCAATTCGTTGTACGGATTAATACAATTATTGTATTATTGTATTGTTCTCTACAAAGGATTCAAATTTAAGCGAAGCCTGTGGCCAACGTGGAGTCTTACAGCGGGCGAGCTTTGTTCGTGCTTCAGATAAACGTGAACGAAAGCTCCTTACAAATGTGTCTTGTAACTTTCATTATTAGTACTATTACAGTACAACTTCTATTGTACAGTACAATTTCTAATAAGAAAAATTGTTCCTGCAGAATAAAAGACGACAATTTTAAAATTTGGAATTATATTACAATCTACATAGAAGTACATCACGGTGGTCGTTCCTGCCGCAGAGAGCGTGATATTAATAAGTCAGAGACGATCAATATGTTTGATCGACATTTGTCATTACTTACCGCGTACTTTTTCTTTGAACGCGGCTCCCCGCCTTAGATGGTGACTCTTCAACCTAACAAGCTTATATGGATGTATCTAATAGTGATAACAGTAATAATATCTATAACCACAAACAGTGGCTAAAACGCTGACTTCTGATTCTGACATTCGATTTTGATACAGTACACAGTTTCACGTGTAATGTGACGCAAGTCATACTTGTATTGCCGCCAGCGCTCGACAGCAGCTGTACCACAGCAAATTAATATTAGAATACCCATAGAGACTGGCAAATAATGGAATAACTATTAAATTTAATTTTACTAAGAAACCCGGGTAGCGTGCAGACGGCGTCGGACAAAGCGTTAGAGAGTAAACGGAAGCATTCAATCCTGCGTGTAGTGTGTAGTGTAGTGTAGTGTAGTGCATTTCCGTGTAGTTTTACCGAAAACAATGTGCTCTCGCTGGCAGCATCACGTGATCTTCTTGTATTGTGAATGGACCGAAAAGGGATTAGCGCAACACACACCTACATACATACATTGTTCCTTATCATAGTACGTTCCCAGATGTTTTTGGCGCACGAATCAAAAGGTGCAGTCACGTTCATTAAAAATACAGTTTATACTTCTAGAATTACACCTAATATTTTTAGAAATACAATTAAATTTTGGGCTCATCCGATGCGCCATCCGATCTTAACACGTACATATGTAACTGTATTAACAATATCAAGTAGGTACAATCTGAGTAATAATAATAGCAATAACAGTCATAATTTTAAATGAATCCTCATTTTTATTTACATTTGTCTGATTTCAATTGGAACATCCGCACTATTAGTCATTGGACACCTGATACATTGAACGTATGGACGCAGAAACCAGTCAATATTGTAAAAATTATTAAATCAATTTTTCTTTCTTAGTAAAGAAATTTTTCTTTGTGGAACAGACCGCCTTTGATAGATATGCAGTGTTTAGCGTCGTCGACAAATATTCCTATCCGTGAACGAGAGCCTCATAACGCTTCAATATCCGGGCGGGAATATTACTCAATAGTGACTGCTAATATGTAAATAAGACAAGGCCGCCCTTTGATGATATTTCATCGAAGATGGAAAGAACATATTACAATTTACTTACTGGAAAATAAGGTGATATTTATATATACTCGTAAATGTCGTATGCGAGTCTAGACCACTATTTCTCGGTACTTCACTGACCAATCAAACATTGTTGTGAGTAATTTTCGCTGTACAAAACAGTGGAAGTTACTATTGAAATGCGCTGCTAGCCACGTGTCAGATGACTCGCCAATTTGATCGTTTTTGTATCTTTTATTAAGTTGAGCTTGGCGTTTCCCATCTACTACATAGATAGCGAATGTACCGTGAGAGATAAAGCACGCTTGACGAGCTCCAACTTGTAGTTCAGTTAACGTTTCGGCAGCAACAATACCAGTTATCGTAATTAAAATCGTAATGTACTGTGTATTGTATAGTATATGTAAACTAATTTATTCGGAAACCAGCGTTATTGTTCTTGTAAGATAAAACTGCTGGTCATTTACATAACTGTCTTATGAAATAATGTGTGGAGAAGTAATTGTCTTGTATCTGTGCATTTTGGTCGCAATCTCTTAGTGTGAAGCAGGAAACCAGCACCGAGTATTGCATTGTCCACAACAATACCGTACGGCTTGCAGCGTCATAAATTATACACGCAAGTTTTGTACGCCTAATACTGTAATAATAAAGTAATACGCCTAAAATATATGTTGAATTACTCATCTTACATGATTTTTTTTATATTGCGTATATACTAAGGTACGTAGGTACATCCTACATGACAAATATATTATCTACCTTCACAGTCCTTCAAGAGCTTTGATCTCATTGTTCAAAGAGCAAGACGTTAACTTGTTTCGTAATTTATTTCAACAATAATTAGAAAATTCGAATTAAAATGGGATTCTATTGACGGATTATACCGCGCCGATGTATCCTTAAGCACGAGTGTTGACGGAGTCCCCATCCCGACGAAGCAAATATTGACATGTGATAATTTGTTTCTTTATTACTGAGCCCGCGCGCACCCCGAGTCTCCCCTAGCTCGGGCGCACTCAACCTTACAGTATCTACATATACAATATCTTGTGCACATTTTATACAGTGCATTAAATAAATGATAAAATTGACCAGCCTCGTGGTCGAGTAGTTAGAGACCCTGACTGCAAAACGGAGCTCGTGGCTTCGATTTCCACTCAGGAGAAACTCAGGTCTATGTCTGGGCGTAATAAAAATATCTATATAAGTACTATGTATATCGTATGTATATACGTATGTGTATCAGCCGTCCGGTCACCATAACACAGGCATTAAATAGCCTAATTTGGGATCAGCCGTGTGTGGAATTGTCCCCAGTTACTTATTATTATAAAATATTACAGCAGCTATCTGCTTCAAGAGACATGCAGCCCTCGACGCGCTGTCTCCGTGTTAGTGGAGCGTCGCCTCCTGGAGCACCTCATTATTTCTGAACATTTAGCGCCCAGTTGATGTGCACACACAGATTTGGTGCGCAGAAGTTTAGCACGGTGTTCTGTCTCTAATGCTCGGCCACTAGTGTGTACTTTTTAGGTAGACATTTCAAGTACTCAGCTTCTAGGCAGTAGCCTTTCTGTGTACCGGGAATACTCCCTTTTTATGTACTACGGTATATTTAAATACGGTGATAGTATTATGTTAATGGCCGACTAGAATTTAGGATGCGATTTAATGGATGCGTAACTATATGTTTACTGAGCTATAGAAACGTCTCAGATACAATTATTATTGTCTGGTAAAATAAACGTTTCATTCGTATTAACAGTGTCTTGCTATCGTACGACATCACGTACTCATTCCTTCATCAGTGTCTTTGACAGGTTAACAACTATATTTTTATATTAAGTAGACGCTCCGTAATAATTCTACAAATGTATTCAGGCAATTATTGTTTAAATGTAGGAATCGCTGATACAATAAACTGGAAGTCGCATTTGTATTTGTACCACTACGCGAGGGTTACATGACGTCACAATGGACGAAAACCGGTGCACATCAGCCCGGGCTGTCCACGGAAGCGCGCTTAATTAGTGTTTCCAGTCAATAATGCCGTTTCCAAATGAACACCGTAATTAATGAGTGCGACCCGCCGCGCCACGCGGCGGGCACTCGTGCGTTTTATATGTAAAGGATCGTTTTTGTATCAATTGTTTAATTTAACATTTGTATCACTCGTAGCTGCAAGAGATCGCTAATTAAGAAGGTCCCAAATTGTACCGGTTCTTTTGTATTTAATACGTACTATTCCGATACTATTTATTGAGTGTACAAAAAAATACTTGCATTATCACACGCTAACATTCCGGGAACAGCAGTTTATAACAAAGTAGGTACACATAATGCGCTCGAAATACAATTTCACTATTCTGTTCCCCATGAAAATACACAGCTATCTCACATTTTATTTATTCTATTGAAGAGATCAAGGAAATCAACGATTGGATATATTTCTATTATAGCACAAATATCAGTAAACCGTTGTGAGCGGCCTCGTATGTTCGTCACGAGCAAGTCTCAGAGCTGTTCACTACGCCGCGGGCGACCTGGCCTGTCGTCGCCTTGTCGTTGGTTACCAAAAAGATTTTAGTTAACTCTATCAATCGCAATCAAGTACATTTACTAAAAAAGGCAGGTGAATTACAATGTTAGCAATATAACTTGTTGACTGGCCTCGTGGTCATGTGGTTAGTGACTCTGACTGCAAAACCGGAGGTCGTGGGCTCGATTCTCATCCAGGACAAACAGTTGTGTGTGCAGCACATTTGTTTGTTCTGTGTCTGGCGTAATAAAAATATCTATGTAAGTACTATATCGTATGTATATAGTATGTTTATCAGCTGTCCGGTCACCATAACACAGGCATTAAATTGCCTAATTTGGTATTAGACAGCCGTGTGTGGAATTGTCACCAATTATTTATTATTATTGTTATACAAACGATATTATATCCGCCGCATAATGTTTCTCGGTCCAGAGAATATGAATAATGAAAGACAAAACCGGCCAATAAAGGAGCCCTACACAATCCGCTAGATGTGTCCCTGTAATAAGTATTTGAGTAGCGCGATATTAGGGCCGATATGAGGGAAACGTTCGCCGGATTTTTTTATATATCGCGGCGATAAATCTGTCGTTGTCCACAAAATAGCAAATAAATCAATTGTATGGAAGAGCAGCGGCATAGCGTTGTGTATGAGCCAGAGTTATGGTGGTGGGCGGGCGGAAAAGGCCTGCGGAAGCTTCACGTCACAGGGCAGAAATTAAAAGTCTGTCGGGATTTATTGCTTTGATAGAGTGTAACTAATATCGATCTACTTACAAGCAATAATTATAAATTTAGGGAGACCTCAAATATCGCCAATCCATTGTTGCCATTAAATTTGTGATATTTTAAAAGCGTAAAAACAATTTTAATATTAGAAGACCAAAATCGTTACCTAATTTCCTCGGTGTGTCGGTACTTACGCCTTTATTGATATAAACAATGAAAATGAGCTACGACCGAGACACTTTGAATACAAATCTGAATTGCAGTACCACTAATATCTCCGCCGTTAAAACAATAAAAATATTGTAATTTCGGTAAAACAATTTACAATGAAAACAAACGTGGAGCCGGTTCGAACGCGCGACGCGCGATTTCCATGCAAATGGGCGGCCGCGCGTCGCAAGATATTTACGTAATTTTAATTCAGCATACGCGCCAAATTGCCGGTGTCCAGTTTTCAAATTACAAACTTTAACACTTGACCTAAAAATTTGTAATCTGTGGGCTCGCGTTGAGCCTTTTTTAATGAAATCCTTTTGAATGCAAACGTCAAACAATCGGCTCGGGTCCTCGTAAGCCCGCGGGGCGCGACGCCCCATTATTCAACTTTTGCAATAACCGCGACCACCTTTTAATAAACATTTACAGTTTACTGCATTATTATCGTTTCCTCGTTACGTAGTGATGCTCTTCAGTGACATCTTATTAAGCCTATTTCCCGTACAGACAGGCATAGACTCAAGGTTACCGTCGGTTGCGGTCCTGACACGCTTCTATGGATTTTCACATATAAATACGTGTCATTTATATACATAGTTACATGCAATTCACGATTTTTCTTGTGTTATAAAAATACACGGGTATTGTGATGTTCAGTAGAGAGTGCGAGGTAATGGTAAAAAAGTAATGAACTGCGTGAGATAGGTTTCAGATAAAGCGGTGGACGATACACAAAGAACTCTATTTTAATAATTGAGAAATACGAATACACTGGCGTCTGACATCTCCCTGCCGACCACGGTTCTCCAGCGGCTGTGGTACTTGGAGTATATTCCAATACGTTATAAATACAATAGAAAATGACTAGTCAAGTATAAGGCCGCTACGTCTATGGATCCGGGATACGTTGGAGATAAGGCGGGATAGGTTTTACGTGTTTACTAATACTCCGTAGCGACGTGAAGGCTCGCACCGCCATAAATACTGAACCGCCGGGACACGTGACACCGTCCCGTCCCAGGGGGCGCCGCTCCGGGCCCCTTGTCTTAATAAGAAACTTTAGTAAATTACTTATCGTCCTTCGTATATCAATCGTTATAATTTACAGCGAGATCCCTTTTTATTTCCGACTTGATGTCCCCAATACACGATAGATGTCTAAAGAAATTATACCACATTATCACCAAATAGTTTGTGTTGATACCCTTTTTTTATACGGGTAATTATATAGCTGAATATGTAATGAAAGTTTATTTAGAATTCGGTTTTCAATATTCATAAATTAAATCGCATCCAACATACCGTGAATAAAATATATGTAAATGATTTCAAGAAAATTGTTGCGCTTTGAATTTTAAATTAAAAATAAGTGGTTGCATGAGTTTACATAATAGAAATAGGTATAGGAGTTAAAAATAATCAGAATATTTGTTTTCATACAACTGTAAATATCAATATGTTTAATGTGCATCACAGGCAATTACTTTAATGAGTAAAATAAAACCAGGTGTTAGCTTCAACGCCGAGCCGCCCGTATCGCACGACCCGGTGTATTAAATAAAGGCCATTAAAAAGCGCAGCAACTACTTGTTACACGTAAAATATATCGGTCTTATCGCCCCATAAACACTCGATCTCGGCGAGTGTCCGCGCCGCCAGTAAACCGCCGCGCGCTCGTAAACGGTACGCGATATCGCGATTGTGCGGTCACCGTTACGATAGTTTTATAACACCCTTGACGCGATACTTAACGCTCAGCGCCGCACTCTCCTTCGGACGGAGAGAAAGGCATCTCAGTATCGCGCCGAGACGAAAAGCTAGAGACAATCACCTAGCGAAATTTCAACTCAAACATTTGTTGAAATATCCATATTTGAATTTAGAGTTTTCTTCGACATTTTCAATACTGTAGTTTAATTTAAATTACGGAAATCCTATACGGTTGTTATTGGTACACAAGGAGTTCCAGTTGAATTCTGTAGGATGTCAGCGGCAGCTATTTTGCAATAATCCGCGAATGTGACATATATATAATGGTAATTATTGGCATGTAGTAAGAAAGAAAAAAGAAAAGATTTATTCCTGATCACTCACTACAAATTATATAAAACTAGCGGCCCGCCCCAACTTCGCACGGGTAGAAACGTACTGTGCACGTGCGCTGTATTTCTCCACTATTTATTTATCGATGTTATTTTACATATAAACCTTCCTTTTCAATCACTCTATCCATTAAAAAAAACCGCATCAAAATCCATTGCGTAGTTTCAAAGATTTAGGCATACATAGGAACATAGGGATATAGGGACGGAGAAAGCCACTTTGTTTTATACTATGTAGTACAACTACACATTGACGTAATGCAAGCGAGAAGCAATAAGCATTTGATTTGGTGTGATGTGAGAGTGTGGTCGCGAGTTGAGCCTGTGC
The DNA here is from genome assembly GCA_018246895.1 of Aspitha aspitha aspitha. NCBI lineage: Eukaryota > Metazoa > Arthropoda > Insecta > Lepidoptera > Hesperiidae > Aspitha > Aspitha aspitha. The sequence continues at coordinate 420 of DWGJ01002510.1, read as the reverse complement.
GCGTTCAGTTGGTTCAGTCAAAAACGTCCCGTGTATATGTCGGCATACAAGCAGCGGTTGCGGCGTGATCCCGCGGGCCGCGTCGCCGGCACGCCCGCGTCCGCTAACTGCCCACCTGCCTCTCTTACTCACTTACTCGTACCGCTCGCCACAAATATTTAACTCCAAATGGTTACTGAGTTACAATTCCAAATTATTTGAAATCAGCGGCCCGCCCCGGCTTCGCTCGAGTATAAAATATATAGCCCATGTCACTCACTGAAAAAATTACTAAAATTGGTCCAGTAGTTTTAATTTCTTCATTACGACCCGAGGCCCGCACGCGTTACATTTGGAGTAAAATAATTCCCCTTTCCCTATACCATGATTATTTTACATATAAACCTTCCTCTTCAATCACTCTATCTATTAAAAAAACCG
>DWGJ01002509.1:0-15535 GCA_018246895.1 Aspitha aspitha aspitha | reverse complement strand
ATATATACATACGATATAGTACTTATATAGATATTTTTATTACGACCAGACACAGAACAAACAAATGTGCTCATCACTCAAATGTTTGTACTGGGTCACGAGGCCCGTCAAATTGTTCATTCTTTATTGTTGTTTAACATTAAGCAGACTGCGGTATAGCATTTTCTACCTGTTCGCTCAGGTGATAATAATTTGAAGTAAACACGTAATATTTTTGCATCGTTTTTTTTCTTTTTCAGTGTATTTAAAAAAAAAGAACGCTGCCTCGAAAGTGTACATCGTGAAGTATTTACGTTACTTTACTTTTCGTTCACCGTTATAGGGAGTGATGTTTAAATTTGAATTTATAAAACGTAACAACTTACACCTATGTACATAATTTGTACCCAGATCACCGGAGTGGAAAGCTTAATTTCAAATGTACCCGTGTGTTGTATGATGGATAAATTAACTGTCAAGTTTACACACATTCTCATGCCGTTTTTCTCTTATTTGTTCTCTAATATCTTCGTAAAAGATATTTGCAATATTCAAATTACATAAAACTGCGTTACGATTTTTTTAATCCGTGAAATATATTGTTTAATTGTCATCGCTTATCGTTAACCGTGCGCTATCAGGCACGTCATTAAAGACTTAATACCGTAAGCCCATGTGAGAAATGAATATACAATACAAAGTTACTACGGCACGGAATAATGGACCTTCAGCTTTAGCAATAGGCTACATATTAGCTTGTTCGTGCGGTACAGCTTTAATAATATGAATGAGATTACATTTAATACAAGGCAACCGATGAAGCATGGAGGTAACATGCTCAGTAAGTACAATTTAATGTATAAGAAGTATTTAGTATAATAAGTGCAAATTGAGCGGTGATGGCTTAGTGGTTTTAACTGTCAACTGCTGTGGTACGTGGGTTGTAATATTGAGACGCATAAGTGATTTATCAAATACTAGCTGTGCCTACGGCTTCGCCCGCGCGGAACTCAGTATTTTCCCGTTTTTGCAATATTTGTCGTTGCTGCTCAACTCCTATTAGTCACAGTGGGCCTATAGCCTTCTTCCATAAATGGAGTATTCAACACAAAAACAATTTTTCAATTCGAACCAGTAGTCCCTGAGCGCGTTCAACTAAACAAACTCTTCAGCTGTATAATATTAGTATATAAGTATAGATTAGCCAACATGTATTCATATGTCTACATAATAAATATATCAGCAGCCTAAATCTCTCTAAGAGAACACCCGGCCCAGCAATGGACCAATAAAAGGGTCGAAAAAAAATCATTAAGCTTCCTGGTTACAGACTATTGTGTAGGTGTAGGATTATAAATATTGTTTTTCATGGGATGAGAGCAGCAAACGAGCAGGCAGCAGTCACAAGTGGTACTGCCGCCTGTACTCTGCAACGAAGCTCTAACAGCAATTTTTGCAAATACAATGATTGCAAATTTTACACAATAACTCAAGCTTGCTTAACATGAAAACTGTGATTCGTTCTGTTTACGTCACTTAGAATCAGCGCATCGCAAATGTCACTGGTCGTCAAATAATAAAAACCGATTGAATTGATAAAAAATGATCCACTTAGCGAGCAACAGGTCGTACGTGTTGGCGGTGATCTCGCAAACATTGGTGACAAACATTCGCGACAAACATTGCAACATTGTTGCCACTAAAGCAAATTCGCCTTTTTCATTTAAATCAATTTAATGTTTTTATGTGACATCAATTGGTGTAACGTTTGAAAACACTAACTGTAACACGACGTTTAAAAATCACTTTAGGGCTCAATTTTCCGTGACAACTTTGTATCGTTTCAAGCGTTTTCTTTGTACAACGTACATAACTAGCAGGGGAATTCAGCACGTAATTGCTCGTTTATCTTCGTTAGTTCGGCCCAGTTTTTGCTAGCGTTCGCTTTTCTGTATAACATTTCGAGATTTTTACATCGTTGTTGCAGGCTAACTGAAGTTAGAGCAACAGTTTTATATAATTCCTGATTTTAGTAGAACTGAATTGATCCAATTTTTAATAAGGATCTGATTGTAAATTCAAAACATTAATAAATAATATTTGGGACACTTAAACAATGTCTTTGTTATAGTAACCAGACATCTGATAAAATAACACGTTATATAATAATTATAGAATCGAAAATCGAACCCACGACCTCCTATTTAGATGTCACAAACCAAGGCCTATTAAATCCGGTGGATACGTCGTTACTCATTTTCCTGTAGACAAAAAACATTATAGAATGTTCTCTTTCTAAGTAAGTACTCATTCTAAGTAAGTACTCATTCTAAGTAAGTACATTTGTAAGCTCGAAAAATTGCTGAAACCTTCCCCGAGATATAATATCATTTGTGCGTTGTAGTGGCAATAATCCGGATATATTGCTGCACCGTCCGATAAAAATGGCCGTTACGGGTTGCCATAAGTCAAATATGATCCCAAACTTCAGGGTAAAGTTCATTTTTCCTACACATGGTAACCCTATATTTATTCAGCAGTGGCATTTTTTCACACGGTGAGTTTAAGAATTATGAGATCCCTACCAATATTTACGTTTTCACGCGAAAACTACTTAACCGAACATCGTGAAACTTGGTACACATATACTTGAATGTATTAGAAGTAGGTAACATAGGATACTTTTTAAGAAAATAAAATATTTTTTTTCGAAAAATAAAAAAAAATTGTGACAAAGCGATTTCCACACGGGCGAAGCCGCGGGCTCATACATAAATTATTTACAATGGTCGGTAAATTTAAAAAAAAAATGTTAGAACAGTAGGTACTATCAAAATTAGAAGTCCCAAGCTTTTGATAAAGTTCCTTAATTTATTCAAAAAACTGTAGTAGTAATAGTAGGGAGAGGTAGATTGATTTGATGTCTTAGTTGCAAATCGACATAATTTATGAACAATATTGACTAAATGATAGAACACAATGAAAAATGTACATAAAAACGTCTATTGCAATTGTTTCAAGAGGGGGTTGAAATGGACAGAAAACCAGGTTAACGATTTCGACATTTACCGGTTAAGATGAGTAGGGCAGTAAAAACAACTTAATCTTTTATTGCGTTCACACAAACAGGATTTACAACAGAATGCCAAAGAAATGAAAACTGTTAAAAAAAGTTATCATCAATTGATTTTGTGGTAATTCAAAAGCAGTATATAAAACATTTTTATTTTGTGCTTAATCCATATCAAGGAATGGTTGAGAGGTGGGCGAGCTGCCTATTATTATTTTATTGCTATCGTTAGTTGAAAATAATATTATCAAGAATGGCAACATTTAAAATATATTTTTGTTACGCCAGATACATTTGAATAACAGCTTATTTTATATTTAAATACACAAGAAGAAAAATAATATTGGTCCGAATGAAAGTAATTTTTTTTATAATTTAATTGAAAAACAATTAAAACGTCCTAATTATCCATATTTTTGAAAACGGAACCTTGTACAATCTGTCATAAATATGACAGCGTCCATTTTAAAACTGGCCAATCGCTAACTTTTTAATTGATTAATCACCCATCCACTGAGATTACAAAATGACTTAATACTAATTAATTAAATATTAAAGTATTACAGTCCAGTAATATTTAAATAAATAATTCCATTTTCATTCTATTTTACAAAATCAAAATGGATACTCGTTACCAAATATTATAAAACCTAATGACTGAATAAAATAAATAACTTATATTTTAATTATCGTAAAGCAGGTTTGAGGATTTATTACGACATAAATATGCCATACAAATATTTTAAACACGAAATAAGAAGCTACCTGAAATACATTTTTCTCAAAAGAGACCTAAAAGCATAAGGGATGTAACGTATGGGAGTTATTGAGATTTGGATGCGAAATCGAAATGGCGGTAAATAAGCGGTTAGATTAGGTCATAATTTCAAAATGGCGTCTTTGTTCCAAATGTCAGCCAGCCCTAAAATAAACTTGCATAATGTATAACAAAGGTGAGCGCACTTTAATGATCTCATTGTGGACTTGGCGAATTCAAATAGCCGAGAAAATAATTCCCGACTACTGACTGCTGTATAGGCAGTAGTTAAAAAGAAACAAACTTCTATATGATATGTCATCAATACTATTTGGTAACTAATCGTGCGATACCGAAAATATGGCTCAAGTAACAACTATTAGCATCAATTATATTTTAATCGCTCTCCTAATAGTTTGTCACGCTAGACAATAGCGCCTTACAAATAGCACACTAGTTTTAAAACTCATAATAATTTTGATAAGTCGAGTTTCCTGTTACGTTTTGAACTGAACAGACCTGAGGTCTAAATCAGTAAGCTATCACTCTTTTTGTCATTGATTTAGCTACAAGAATCTACGACCAAAAGCATACTAGGGAGTAGTGACGTCACGATTCATGTTACAGTCGTCTCGTTTCGAGTTCGCGGCCGCTGACCAGACTAGATGTTCTCGATATAATTACAGGAAGTTCATAATATAGCGATCACTTCAAATCATAATTATTTTACGTTTTAACGTTTAGCGGTCAACGGCCGTTAATGCGCAGACGCGAATTGAACATTTCCTGTTTGTAATACGATATCTTTTTTTTATTTGGCTATTGCATTTTCGTTCAGAAATATTAAATAATAACGCTATATGTGGCCAGCGTGTGTCTATGTGTCTGTTCTATTTTTTTTTATCCCATGAAATTCTTTACCAGCATCGTTGTCAAGCTCTTGTAGCAAGGGTTAGGCTCGTTCAAGAAAAGAAATAGAAAAGATTAACATTTAGATACATTCTACAAAATATTTAATAAACATTTTCATTACACCCAGACACAGAACAAACAAATGCGATTCAAAAATGTTTCCTTGAGCTATATAAAAAATATATCTAAGCAAAATTTCACGATTTTAGCTGTAGCGGCTTCGGCTTCGACTATGCGTTGATCTCTGGGTTAATACGTCAGTCACCTTCCTGTTCTATTAGAAGGTTATATGAAATATATCTTTAAAATTGGTAATACATTATTGTTCAGGCGTTTAAAACTACCACGATTATTGATTTGATAAAAAGTACAGCAATTCATTCGCAAAATGATACAATATCTGAATATTTAATCATTCGAATTGTTTGCAATAATACCCCGGAGGCTTTCATTGAAAAACAAAGGCAGGTATCGGTGTATTGTTACTGCGATCAAATTTATAGACAGGTGGTTCTATAAAATCAACTTCAAAATTTATCTAATTGACAGGTGTTAACTCTGTAAAAGCAATTTCGAGTATAGTTATTGTATTTTAATGTTTCGTTTTAATCTTTTATAAGTAGTGTATAATATCTAACATGATTTTTAAACGAAGAGAGTAGCAAACGATGAGGCAGCAGTCAAGTGGTCACTGCCGCCCATGGACATCTACAACCGACCTCTAATAGGACTATAGTGGAACTGTTAGTGTAGATTAGTGAGTTATACAATTCATTCCGTTCACAGTTCACAGTCTCACGCATTTCTGCCGTGAAGTAGCAATTTTTACAATGAGCTTTCGTTCAAATCATGCAAGATACTTTTAAAAATGGAACGAGTTTATTTTATTTTTAAATTAATCCGCATATAGACGGTAGGTATTTCAGTCCTATTAGTCGAACAAAAACGCCCTTGACTTGCATTCAGACACTATTTTGCTGTCCCAGATTTTCGCTTGTAAAAGTAGAAATAAATATACTCATTTACACTATCATATTTCTAACGTTCGTTTTATATGATTCCAAACTGAAAATGTTCTAAATTCAAAATTGTTTTTTTATTAGGTAGGTACTGTAAGTTTGACAAAAATGACTTGATAGTTTATATTTATGAACAATACTATTCACTAAATGTTTTCGTGGAAGACTGATGCAGGCTAGACCCGTGACCTAGGCTGATGCTAAAATGGTATGATCGACAGTTTCACAATCACCTTATTCTCACGATACCAAGGTTGTTAACAAAACCAATCTTAGCTACTGGCTGTAGTGAGATACTTGTAATTATAAAATTGTAGATTTATTACAGACCAAATTGTACGTTATAACGAGACATTCATACATGTCTTACGTCCCTTTATACATCTGTCTACCTACATAATTCTATACCTTTCGGATGATATACAAAAAGCAGAATTTAATATTCAAAAAATATACAAAATAGTCAATATTCTTCTTAGAAATATTGTTATCGTTATCATAAGTAGCAAGAAAAAAAAATAATGGCTCATTCACAAACCGGTTTTCAAAATTACACTACTTACAAGTGGTTGATAAGCTGACAAGTGTGTTAATGCGGCCGAAACTAATTGGCGGTTATTCGTAATAAAACAATACTATGCAATTATTCACCTGTATCTTTATCAGACCACCTCCAGCCGGGGAACGAATAAGAATCCAATTCGCACAAATTCACCAAACAAACACAGAACTTAACAGTGGCAATGCTAAAAAAAACTTCGAACAAACCTAAATACGTATGTAACCTCGAAACAAAATTGCAAATCAACTTTTAACATAACATTTATCACTCGAAAGCGGTGACCGAGTGTTAACCGATGGTATACTTCGTTCCAAACCGCAGAAGTCAGAACGGGGTACTTTTGAAACGGCGCGTAGTAATGTTTTTTGTTGCGAACGAGCGAACGAAAGCCATTCCGTTACGTACACCACTCGGCGCGGTTCTAACTGGACTGAGTAAAAATGGCGCTGGGCCGGTGGGTGGCGAACGAACGGCGCCGCGCAGGCAAAGATCACGCGTGTTTACAGGTAACTGTTCGTATTGGTTTTAGGCATCAATCTGTTTTAAAATAATGAAAAGTCAAAACATTACAATCGCATTTTGTAACAGCCCATCAATTCTTGTCGTTTCGCTTCCGCGTTTTTTTTGGTGCGTTACATTTACCTACATTTTTATTTAATTGGATTCGTCAGTCAGTTTATCCGAAAGTCAAACTTTAACCTAGGCAGCGCCTATTACGCTATTAAGTAGACTGTCTGTACCAAAGTATCTTGATCTACAAATCCTGTGTAAGTGATTTAGAGATATTTTCAATAACTACGTTAGATTAACGCATCTGTTGTCTTAACTAAGTTAAAACAACCAAGTTTTCTTAAAAAAATTCTTTCTAGAAGGATCGCAGATAATATAGGTCAAAAAGTAAACAGTTCCAAATTTAAACATGAACTACTTAAATTGAAAATTGTTTATTTATCCACAAATTTCATCAGTTTGTAGCTAGTCTGTAGGTTTGTCTGTAGGTTCGAGCTGATCTATGGTGCACGACCAGTGCAGCTACTGCACGCGGAAAACCGGTCTTCGGCAACGCGTAGTGAAAAATTGATAAATCGGTAAGGCTCCCACGCGGTGTCACGCGAGCTCGCTTGTACATTTGTACGATTTTGAAATTGTCAATTAGACGCCGCTTTTTCCTGTGAAATCGTAATTCTTTTGTTTTTTTTTATTTTTTTATCTTCTCTCATAATTACGAGGTTTAAGAGATATCACGCTAACGAAATGATGGTGAATTTCACACATATTTGAGAACGTAACGATGTGATGGTTTTATCGCGATTTTGCCGTCACTTTCTTCTATTTAACTAGAATTCATTTATATTCTTGGACGCATCAATTTGTAATATTCTTGACTGTACGATCTTCCAAAATTTTATCAATATATCGATGTGTAGCCGATATCTACAGTTTGCTTAGAGAATAAATATTTTCTTGATTGTTTAAACAATAGGCATGCATAATAAGATTTTAAAACTTAATCATCAGACGTTAAGTTAAGGTAGTCTCAAAACTCGGCAACGCTCAAGAAGTGTTATAATTACCTATCTACAACGTAAGGGATTCCCAATCGATTTTAGATAAGAGGTCCCTTTTCTAACATGAACTAATACCTCAGACTCCCCCTAGTTTGTAGGGGTACATTTTCGCAAAATTTGAATACTAAATAAAAATTTGATTTGATTTAGTGATTGATGCTAAATGGGCCACACTTCGTTTTTTGTAAGTACATCTGTGTTTGTCTCTTTATATTCTTTTATTATTTTACGCAAGCAACAACTTTGTACTTTTTTGAGATAGATTTTAGATTTCCAGGGCCCTAAAAAAACACTAAAACACTTTTAGTTTCATTTCCTATTTATTTATATTTAATAGTCAATAAGGACTTATTGCACAATTCCAAGTAAATACATATAATTAAAATCATAGAGATCTATAAAATGAAGATGAATATTACACCATTATTAACATCTGTTACATACTGACTCCTATCTGTAAGAGGGAATAACCTTTAGAATTTGAATATTAATCAACACACCTGTTTATAAACGAAATTTGACGAACATTTGTAACAAACGAGCAAATAGTACGAATTTCTTTGACCTGACTTTGTAAGCATTTGTTAACTCAAGCGTAGCTCCAGTGAAATGAGCTGATTTAGGTTTCAAAAAATTTGGTGCTTATTTTGCTGATAAATATTAATTTCGATAATATATTTATAATCTGTAATAGATTTCACAATGAATAAAGCATAAACAGATAAATATAACAGAATAAATAATATTATTCGTAATATCCTAATAAAAATACTGACTAACAATAATTATATAATTGTAAATTCATATCATCATTTGTCGGGAATCATATATGAACTCCATTCAAATGTTTTTCATCATTATTACTGACCTCTATTCAACGTTTTTCATCAATATCATTAAACTCTATTCATCGCTTTTCATCATTATCATTGCTTCGGTTTGCAACGGTTCAGCGGTACGATGCTACAGTCGACTAACTGAAACAAATGAATAGCAACGGGAAAACATCCCACGGCTGGTCGCGCCGATGCGCAGTTTACCAATATCGCTTTCAGACCTGTTGCATTAGTTGCCTCATCTACATTCAGGATTCTAAGATTATTAATACGCAAACCAAGCTGACCAGGTATACAGATTTAATATTAAAATACAGCGTTAAATACCTCGAGGCCGAATTACCTGTCCATTTATTGACTCATTTAAATTAAGTACCTTTTACTTTCGTCCTTATCAAAAATATTTTTATTCTTAACATTTATTTTGCTCTATAGCTATTGCTTGAAGACACTTCAGCGCGTTGGAAGGTGTTTCACGTTTCACTATCTAAGTTAGAAGAGTGTCAAAATACAGAACTGTGACGTCATTTTTATAAAGCAAAGAAATGTATTTTTTTTGTAAAGTTCCTCTAAATAAAATTACTGAATTATTTTTGAACAAAACCAGATTAAAATCTAAATGTGCTCACATGCATAAGGCTTTATAATGTTTTTATATGTATAATAATAGTGTAAGCCGTTTTTTGTGTCAGTGATTATGGATAGTTGCACATATAAAATCATTTGTAACATATAAAAGCAATTTATTAAATTGTTATCAAGTTATCATTTAACAATGAATTAATTTTGGAGAAAAAAGTTACTGGCCGGTTGGAAAGCGGCGCTCACTGTATAAAAAAAAGCTAATGTAAAACGTGCGAACCTACTACGACATACGTTGTTCTTTATTTAGTGTTTTAATAAAAAATATTTAATAACTTTAAATTATGATTAATCAGTGGTGGAGATGTTTTAACACCACGAGTCTATGAACACGATCTCGGAACAAGTAGGTATTATATTTTCGCTGGTAACGTAAAAAGTTTAAATCAAGTACCTATATTTGCTTGTAGATAGATAGATAATGTCCAATTTCAACGACTGGGCCGTACTGGTATTATTTAACTGACAAAATTAGGCCTGATAATATACAATACCTACTTCAGTTAATGTAAGCTATTTGGTTGGTAGATCCATATTGTATTGAAATTGGTCACTGAAAGATTCTCGTCAGGTATTAATGTATAAAGCATTTTTCTACAGTATCCAAATTGATGTATGTAACCTCTTTTTTTATTATTATTCAAAGCCAATACATACATAGTATATAATTTTAAATTATTAATATTAAACATGTATAATTTATATACAGGATTAAACATATTAAAGTAAATGCTAATCAATAAATAAATATTTATAATATGAATATATAAATATAGCAAATAAAAAGTGAAATTTGAAAAATTAAAATTAATGTGCCGTCCTCTTTCCTATTGTTCAGTACCTGTTTTTTTTTCTCTGTGTACATAAAGTACTAAATTAAAAAAATCATTTAATATGGCCTTTTGGGGCATGATACCCGCGGTGTTCCCGCGTTATATCGTGAAGCTAAGCCTCTGCGCAAAATAGCCCTTTGGTCTTTAGAGATCCTAATAAGTTTGTTCACTGAAATATTGGTATCCTAACGATGAAAGGGTTACCATTAATGTATGTATGTACCATTAGCAACATTCAAATAATAATTGCTTTATGGTAGAACGGGGTCATGGTGTGTTAATACAAATATTCTACAACATTATTATTGCAATGAAATTTTTATATGTGGATTCATAATTGTGTATCTATACAATGAAGTATGAAAATGTTAATATTTTCATTCGCTTTCCTTTGGCGTTTTAGATATTAAGTTCACTAAATTGTTTGTTTCAGTCTGTTCAACCTTGAACTTCACCGGGCTCTTCTTCTCCATTGGCACTTGCGGAATGTCTCTATGTTTGCTCTTAATATGTTTCCCCACAGAGTCCCGTCTATAGAATTTCTTATCACAATACAAACAATAATATTTCTTCTCCTCGAAATGCTGTTTCTTGTGTACTTCCATCTTTTGCACAGTGGCAAAGAACTGCCCGCAAGCGGTGCACGGTACATTGTTGTCCATGTGATTTTTCCTATGCGTTTTGATCCGGTCCGGTCGGCTCGCGGTATAGCTGCAAAGATCACATTTGTATGCATCATTTTTTTTGTTGTGCACCCAACGCCGATGGTTGCACAGTTCACCTAGCGTGTAGAATGTTGACGCGCATCTCTCACAAGTAAACGACTTTGAACCGCTGTGCCTCTGCATGTGAGCTTTCAGGTTCCGCTTTGATATTGATTTCTGACATATCGAACAGGGGAATTTCTCATCTGTGTGCGCTTTTAAATGACGGTACACCTGTGTCCGGCCTTTCAGCTGTTTACCGCAGAAGTGGCATGTCACTTCGACTATATACTTTTTATGTACACCCTCCATGTGCGACTGCAGCGAGCTCTGCTGTGTATACCTGTTCTGGCATATGGTACACTGAAAAGGCCTATCACCACTGTGTATGACAATATGAGATTGGATATCTTTTACACGTACAGACTTGTAATTGCACTCTTTGCAATAAAACACCCTGGACTTCCCCTCACCCTCGACTCTCACCAAGTTGTTGCCGGCCGTGTTGCAACTTTTCAGTTTGTTCTTCTTATGCAAATGGAACGCTTTGTAGCTTTTGAATCTGCGCTTGCAAATATCACAGATAAGGGAACTGAGCATGTGAGCCTTTTTCCAATGAACGCGTAACTTGCATTTTGACTTGAAAAAGTTGCCACAATCGTGACATTCCAACTTCAGATCCACCGCTCTACTCTTGAAAGGCTTCACGTCACTGACCGACGGTTCTTCCAATTCCTCGATCCCATAATATTCGTCCAACGGACCGTCTGTTGCGTCAAATTGGACGTCCACTTCGTAAGGCTCCTTTTTAACTATGATTATATCGTCAACGTCTGAGTTTACACAAACCTCTATAATCCTATCTTTGCTGGTTTTCAACAGTATATCGGAATTCTCGCATTTCTGTTTGAAGTTAACAGCCGTTTCGAACTCTAGAAAGCATTTGGAACATATTTTGTCGGGGAAACCGTCGTCCTTTTTCATTTCAACGTTTGTTATTAACAGTATATAATCATTAACTGAGAATTCCTTGTATTTTTCGAATAGTGACATGCAATTTTTTATATTAGAAGCCAAACAAATACGGCATAATTTCGAAATTTTGCTAGCGCTCATACTGCTGTACTTAACTCTAACCAAGAATATCTATTCGTACGTTACCAAGTTCTTGTTTAATAACTTGCAAACAATACAAATACCAAGTACCATAATGACACAAAAATCAGCATATTTTACATCAAATACATTGACAATTGTCAACTGTCTTATAGATGTCAAAATATCGCTAGGTTTCTGACTATAAGATCTGTGTTAACAGCCAAAGATATATCGCATGAAAAATACGGAAATAAAATAAAATTTGAATTCAAATAATGTACCTCAACATAATAAAATAATCTGCATGAAATTAAAATTAAACAAATGACGTTGCAGTACTCTAAATGATTCTGATTAAATCTTTTTTGTCAACATTGAATTAGGTTTCAGCGTCTCACTCTGAGGTTCTAATCCTGAAACGCGTCTCTGAATCATCTGAATGTACAAAAATTGCTTCTTATAAATTAAATTTCATTTCTAATTCGAATTTCGTGACTAATACACGTTTCAAGTTCTTTCCGATATTTTCTAGTATTTGTGGAGTATTTCCCGTACTTCGTCAGCACGGCGGGTTTTACTTTTTCTTAAACCTCATCATGAAAAGATACCTATCTATATCTATAAAATTGAAGAACGTTATACAAATACATAGTTGAAAAAATCCAATTAAAATGGGCATTTAACCAACTTCTCTGTTCTTCGATTGCCTTGTCTATTTGTATTTTAAATTTAATTTTAATACTATGATCTAAGGGATACAAAGACTGATTAAATATATATATGTCCGTTCGAAATATAAAATATAGATTTGACCAGCCATGTTTTCCGGTAATCCAGAGCTCTTCAGAGGATGAGTGTTTATTCTTTTTCTATCCTGTTTGTCTATGATGAAGAGGTTAAGTTCACTGGGCAGCAGGTGTAATGTAATAAAAATAAATTTTCAAATGAAACACAGACAAATTAAAATAAATATATATGTATTTGATTTTGTTATTATTGTTTTTACCATATACATATCACTTTAGTAAAGGGAGATCCACTAGGCTGGGTTCTCCCGCCCGGGAAAACGCTCCTATCACCTTAAGCTTCCAGTTGCTTCTGCATATTGTTCAGAAAATTTCCACCACAGTACAATATACAAGTGGCGCCATCTGTAATGTTAACCGTGAGGGTACTTACATCGCTCTAACGCAACTAAAAACCACGTGTACAATTATGTTTTTACAACTTACCCTACATTACCATACAAATATTCCATTATTAGAGTAACAATATGTAGGTACTTAATAATCCTAAAAGACTAGTTAAAGACATTTAGAGTGACAAGTTAACAAATGAAGACAACACAATTAATATTATTATGCCTTATTATACTTATTTTTACAACAAATGTGTCGATACACATTTTCTAATGTAGCAACACCGTGTCTCCTTGAAATTACGATATAACGATATTAATGCATCTTTGTATGTAAAGAATGCATAAAAATTGTTTGACATACCGCCTATTGTCTAACTTTTGCATGTTTTTTGATAAATTCAAACGATAAATCGAATGGTATTCTAAGTTATAGTAAATGTTATTTTAACGAAACGAATAACGTTTTGTTATAAAATACAGTATACATTCGAAATATTTTATACACAGATAAATAGAACAATAATTATAATTAAATCGATTTCAGTGCAAAATTATTGAAATGTTCAAGGCACTGATTCCTTCACACATACATTATCACATAGCATCGACATTACAATATAAACAACGAAACGTTTGGTCCCACATTATGTATTGATACATAAAAATAACGATTGTACTTATAACATATAGGATTCTTGGCATATATTGGGCTGTTACCATAGATATAATATAAATAGAGCAGGGGAGCCGTAGCCAGGCCTGTGAGTGCGAGTATCCAACAAAGAATAACAGAACGAAGATGATGACCTATACTATCTTTGTCTAATTACATGTGAAAAAAGAGACAAGCAGTTAGCCCTTATTTGCTTTCACGTTTTTTTTTCGATTTACACTTTTTGGCTGGTTCCTTCGCTCTAGTATAATATATCCACGGCTGTTACCATTACATTTAAGAGGTTGACATTCGCACACATTAATAAGCGACATACTGACATAAGACGTAATAGTGGAACATTCAGAAGTACTAAAATAGAGGAGCAAGTCATACTTCATACAATAACGTAACCCTTGCGCAATAGTTCAGTAAATATGACATTGTCTTTTCCAACCATGTCCAACGAGTTAGCTGTCAGTTACTTATATTAAGTAGGGTGCCGAAGTGACTAAATAATAAGAGAACGCATTTTAATATAACGGCGATTTCGTAGACAAATGAATCATAGACATTATGATTAATATTTCCTCCGTATACTATGGTGTTGTTTATGGCCTCACGCACAAAACGACCTCTATCTGTCAAGTTGAAACTAACCACCTGTATCGGCGGCTAACGGTTTTAACATTCAATTTCACATTTGTAGTCAAATTGTTTTTCAAAATTCGAAATAGATGAATGATTCGCTTAAAATTGACTGGAAAATAAGCGATTACGGTCCAAGCAGATAATCCAACTGTACAATAACATGTTATTAACGTAAATTGAGATTCGTGAGCATGTAACTAATGAAATTTAACATTTAAAAACGAACTTACGAAACAGGAAAATATGTGTAACACGGTCCGACAACCCGACCATTTCAATGTAACGGGGCATTCGCTTTTGAATCATGCGCTGCGGAAATTCGAGCGTCTAATTAAAGCGTGGTATTTTTACTTCGACTGCGAGCCAAAAGCATATCTGTAAATCACTAATACTTCATACCACGCTACAATACCACTGTACTGAAAAATCCCGGGATTTTATATTTCGGTGTTGCCCGTTATTTTTTTATAAAGAGATAGCTGTGTTGCCCTACTAAATAATTTCCAGATTTCAGTACATTAATAATGCTAACGTAAGTCGTGTACTACTACTAAAACAATATAATCTAGATAAACCTAAATACTCGTACGACATTTTGGCCAAAGTATTGCCAGCTACGTCCGTTCGGATGGAAAAAAGTTTTTATTTACATCCACCTCCGAAGGTTATAAAAATAAGGTGAATGAATTTGGACCCGTTTATTGCGTTCAAAATCTGAGTCGCAAGCGATTGGGGGTCAATTTTATCCCTACGACATTTTAATATTTTAATGTTACTATTTTAAATTTCCTTGTTGTTCCTTAAATGTATAATCGGTTGACTCGAACGATGATTGTTTGAAAGCGCTGGCAACATCGCGAACGGAACGCTGAGGCGTCGACATCGAGCGCGACGTTGGCGGTTCGATCGACTCGAAAAACGGACCAATGTTGAAACGCTGGCAACATCGCGAACGGACCGCTGAGACGGCGGCATCGAGCGCGACGTTGCCGCGTCAGTCGGGCAGTTCGGTTTGACTCGAAGAATGGAGCAATGTTGACGCGCGCTCGCCACCGCGTCCGGGCCGCTAAGAGTGCGGAACCCCGCGCGCGCCGTCACCGCCACAAAGGCG
>DWGJ01002508.1:0-15543 GCA_018246895.1 Aspitha aspitha aspitha | reverse complement strand
TCATGAAAATTGGTAAAGCAGATCTCGAGTTATAAGTGTTGTAACAAACCCGACTTTCTTTTATATATATAGATAACGTGAAAGTGGCTGAAAGAAGCGTTCGTCGGTCATGGGGCATAATTTATGTTTCTTAATTAATTTGTACCTAATATAATAGTTCTAAAATTTTAAAATCATTTCATTAACAGCATATTTGTACTTTCATTTACCAGGGCTATATTTAGGTACATATTATAAATACGACATACCTGAGATAGGACGACCCTCGGGCGACTAATAGGCGGTAGCTCTTGTTTTGGTGACATTTTTTAATAATAGCAAGTAATTAAATCCAAATTAATCTTCGGTTTCTTTACTTCTTTGGTTTGTGTTTTTCACAGTTGGAATGTTTTATGGGCACTGTACTATGATAATCGTCTACTTAATACTGTGGATGCAATAACAATACCGGTACATTTACAAGAAGTATTATTATATTTGTACTGTAATATTATTGTAGGCACCAATTGTTTATTCAAGATTTGTGCTAAGTAGATTATTTTAACAATGATAGTTGAAGTAGATGCGTTTGCCATTTAGTATGATCAATATTTCTATTGTTTGATGAAATAGGCCATTAGTGAAGCCTGAAATTTGTATGTCAGTTGAAACGCATTATTATTATGCATGGTAACTAAAAAATCCTTTTCAATAGATTTTTCTTGATGGAAGATGGAGATGATGGGAATGATAGGATGGAAGGGACATAATCATTAATATAGCTTTAGTGATCATGTAAGCTATATTTAAATAATTCGTCACGTTTTTCTTCTCTCTTGCAACGGGTTTTCTTGTATTTTTCTCGTTCGGTAGTAGGAACGAACTTTACTGTTAAAAGCAAAAACAATTTAGAAACAATTAAAAAATGTTAAGATACAAAATGTAATTAAATTTAATTCATTTGCTACCGGGCGAGCTCTAGTATTAATGAAATTATAAAGATTACAATAATATTAAATCTCGATGATATCTGAGTAGTAGGTACTACAAAAGTACCTGAACACAAAAGTATCTGATACCAAATTAGGTGCAGGCACTCTTTTCGTAACCAAATTACTACCAAGAATGTAATTTCTAAAATTTTATATCCAGTTACGGAATGAACTTTAATCATCATACTCGTAATAACATAATTATTTGGACTGCGAGGAACTCGAATACTTCCACTACGCTCCACTTTGTAATTAATTTCACTAAATGTTCAACCAACGAGCCAATAAATTCTTATAATAATGTAGTAAAAAATGCTTTTATTGGTTTTCTGAAATATATTGCGATAATATAAATCGCGACCACAATTTTCACACAAAAATACATTTATATTAAACTGGTTTAATAATTATTCGACATCGACATTTTCGTATAGCAACCTCTACAGAATGAACATAATTAATTGCGTTTTTTAATTAAATTAACATTAGTAAGCTTAGTAAATATTGTTAAAACGATCAAAGAAATCAATTAATATGTCGTTAAAATTCTTTCGACTTTTCGACGCAATGCCACTAATTGGACGATTATCAACAAAAACCGTTAAAAGCAGTTTATTTTATCTATTAAAATATAAAATAATATTTCAGTAATCTATTTAATTTAGTGCTAATTCTGTCATATTACAATTATAATTACGAAGAGTCTCTGGACTCTGAGGTTTCTTTGTTTGTTTGTTTCAGCGGGCTGTTCAGCCAATGATTTATCGTAGATATGTAAGTACTTTTCAGTTTCTAACATGAATGATGTTATCTGACATGCTATTACAAATTTTTAACAGATGTCAACAGACGGCATAACTATGTGTTATATAAAAATCTAACTATTTGTAACGAAAATAATATCTTTATTATATTTGATACATTTTCTTTAAAGTAGATAATACAAGCTTTAAAATGATGATTGAATTTATAATTTTAAGAAAGCATTCACGAAGATCTCATGCACTCATAGAAAAACACCTTTTAGAAATGTGTTATATATAATAACCATATGCATGAAAATCCGAGATTCCTTTCTCACAGCAGCTGTATTAACATAATCATAAGTAGACAAATTCACATAAATACGTAATTAAAGCGAAACAGAATGATCACTATCATTCCAAATAGCGGTCATCTAAAACATAAAGATAATGTGAGATATACGCAAATGCCGGTCGAATTACATAACTTTATGGACGTGGATACGTACCAATCTACGAAAACACAAAAAGGTAGCAAATTTTAGAAAAAACATGGGATTTTATATTGCATACGAATTTTATCTTTATGTTTATATTCTTATTCGCATTTATGAATACTTTGAAATGACATTTACGAGTAGCTTCGGCAAATGGAACTGTGCAATAAATTTAAGTATTTCATAACAAAACTATTTGTCGTTTGTTCACTTCTTATGTCCAATATACAAAATACAACACAACGATTGTATTTTTATCTCAGTGGTATCAATTGAGCCCCAATGTTGGACACAGAGTTTTTAAAGAACGACAAAGCCGTGACTATTTTCATTATATTTCACTGGCCTCTTGGTGAAACGGTTAGAGACCCTGACTGCCCAATCGAAGGTCGTGGGTTCGATTCCCACGCAGTACAAATACGAGTATGTGTGATAAGCACGTTTGTTTGTTCCGTGTCCTTATTAAAATTATTGTTGACATGACTTACAATAAAAATGATTTTGAACTCATATCCTCGCGCAACTTATAAATTCTATATTTAAGTGCACTCACAGTACGCATATACCTATATGCCTATTTTTGAACATAAACATACGATATTTAGGAACAACATCCCTTCAATACTATTCACGCAATAGCCACACAGTATAATCACATAAGGTAATAAAAATACACCTTCTTTCTAATACCTACAAAATTTATATTAATTCAAAAATAAATGACACTCGCCTTATCAACACTTGTAATACAGACCTTGCATTTATGTATGGTAGCTCTTTTTTTAGTTGTAACGTTGACATATAGAGGAATGTGCCCAATATTTCACATTCATGTCTTTAGCGGGATTTCACAATGTTTAGTAATTTTACATTTTTTAATTTATAGAAATTAAGCACGCTCGACCAAGCACTAACATAAATAGCTTTAAATGAACTACTTTGATGTCTACATAATGTCGTTTTCTAGGCAATGTACAGATCCACGAACTACAATTGTATTAGTGGACATTCTGGATTTAAAATATTAACAAATTTATATAAATTAAGTTATAAATTATATAGATTTTATGCTTCTTAATGACTATTTTTAATGGTGTCTTTTTAGGTAGGCTTTTTTGTGTCTTATCTTTACGTTAGTAATTAAATTTGCATTCTAAATAAAACGGTTACATCAATAACCTTTAAGAAATTCCACTTCTATATTTGAAGCCGGGATGAACCATTGTAAAAAATATGAAGTAAGCGAAGCAGGTGGCGGACAGCTCTAATGTGTGAGTGACTAGTGATAAAAGGTTACGAACGTCTTAGTGCTTCGTACCCAACGTGTAGCACACAAAACCGGTTAGATAAATTATCGGGAATGGGAATCGAAAGCAATAAGTCACGTGTATACCAGAGGCGACCATCTTTATCCTCTAGTGGGAACGCATCTGTGACCGACTTCTGACAGGATCTCAGCCCTGTTAGGAGTCGGTTACAGACGTCCATGGGCGGCAGCGGGTATTGTGAATGCTGCCTGCTCGTTTGCTACTGTCTTCAAATAAAAAAAAGCACCTGCTTCCGGTGGGTAGTGAGTCTACCGCCCGAAGCGCAGAAATGTTTTTGTTTTTTGGTAAGTGTTACGTCTAAGTTTGATATTACAATTAATATGTGTAACCTAATACAATACGCGTTACGCATTAGGTATCGCACCGTTGGCGGATGAAGGATGTAATTTCAAACCATTGTACATATGTAAATACATATGTATTAATAACGATCGACGCCATTCAATTCACATTGACGTGAGACTGTCAATTAATTTAAACAAATATTTTCTGTTGTCCAAATGAGGCTTGTACTGTCTCACAGTTCGATTCCGGTTAAACTTGTTCACAATGCAGTAATCTGACCGCAATATTTATTGTTTAAGAATGCCAAGACAGCAGACTCCACTAACAAAATTAATTTAATTTAGCCAAATAATGAAATTGATCTAGAAACATAAAAAGCTCCGTTTTTGGGTGTACATTTACATTAATATGTAAATAGCTATATATGTATAATTTAAAATATACAATATTTAGCATATCGAACTCGGTGATGAGCGTAGGTAGATAAATAAAACGTAAATGATGTTATTGAATGCGTTCTAACGATTTTTAAAACATATATTAAGAAATAATGGTTGGTGACAAAAAGTATTGTAATTTGAGTCTTATATAAAAAAAATGCCAAACTATGTAGTTTCTAATAGCCATTCTTGATTAGTACGATTAAGACCTTATCTACTGATATTGGAAAACTAGGTATACATTATATGTACTTTGCAATAATAAAATTAGATCATTAATCGAGATGAAAACTATCCTATCTTTTAATTTGGATCAAACAATAGATATGTACAAAATTTCATTGAAATCGGTTCATGTTCGTAGTTTCGGAGATTAGATTCAGCAGGGCACATTAAGTGTTGATCGCAACAAATGAACATCAATATCCAAATTTAAATAGGGCTGATTGAAGTTCAATGTGGGCCCAAATTAAAATTAAACCTTGACATATATTTCAGCGCTAGCCTCCATTACCATTCATAACATGAAACTAATTTCATTGAATGGAGCAGCATTAAGTCAAAAGAGATAGAATTAGTTATTTCAACATATAACACTAAACAAACTAAGCTGTACCGAGGTTTTCCTAATATCTCTGAAATTATTGAAGAATGGAGACTGAAATTTAATTTAAGAGTTAACAATAATATGCCCTATCAATTGATCGCAAATAGTTAAAGTTCTTTCGCATTCTTGATCCACTTTATTACAGCCATTTGATTAAATTTACTCAAATAAAAATTGTTCGATCATCTTTTGTTACGCAGCAATTAAAGCTATTTATTTATTTATGTTAAACCAACAAAGTAAACACCATCACAAACATTGAAACACAAAACACCATAAAAAAATGTCTAAGTGTGACTCCTATTACTTATAACGTGATGTTATATACCTTCCTAAATAAATAGACTATTGAACACAAAAATAATTTTTCAATTCGAACCAGTAGTTCATGAGATTAGCGCGTTCAACCAAACAAACTCTAGCTTTATAATATTAGTATTGATACTATAAATATTTCTTTGTACTCAAAGTTAAAAAAAATCTGCTTTAGAAACATACTTACTAGTACTTTACACGAAATTATGTAGTTAATTTGTCTACACTAATTGTCAACCTTGTAAAAACTTGTTTTTCTTATGTTCCTTATTACAGATATGAGGATGGAAACTTTATTTGATGACCGTAATATCTGTCAGAAGTATGTAAAAAGCACAGACGAGAAAAACAATGATGATATATACCAAGCTTTATACCTTGTCGGCACTTGGATGGACGGGGCCAGAGACAGTCTGCATGAGGGTTTCCGTGCTTCAGAGTGCACGTTCATTAGTCGGTGAGGCTTTCTTCATTAGGTAAATATCGTTAAACTTCATCGGGAACCTTAAAGGCCTCGAGTATTGGCTCCGAGTTGGCCGTTTTCAATCAGATACGGAGGTCAATTTCACCTGCATCGTTCTACCATCGGACCATAAACAGTGAATGTACATTTCTTAGGCAAGCGTGGGAGAAAATCACGCCCCATCGTGGGATCTATATAGACCCAAATTTTTGTCCAACTATAATGAAATTCAAGAGAGATAACAAAGCTTTAGGTAATAAATAGGTTCCCTATATTTTAAAAGGTGTAAATCCAAAAAATATATAATTATCTTAACTTGAAATCGAATAAAAATTGTAACCGTAAATGAATTTGTAGATAGGTATACCAATTATTAGTAAAATTAAATGGGAAAATTTTTAAGTTTACTTTTTTCTCGGTAGATTTCTAGACACAAATACTGCGCATATACTTAGGTATTCGTGATGAATGAGGTAAGAAACATAATAGCTTGCAGATTATATAGCCGTTAAGTCTACATGAGCATTATTGTAAGCATTAGCCATAACAGATAATAAATAAGTACATTTTAAACAAACACAGCGTACTGTGATAAATTAATAAAGAGATACGTTATAACTACATTTGTAATCTATTAAATGCGAAAACAAATTTGTTAAATTAGGTTTATCCATAACAACGCTATAGATGCGAAATTGTATTTGTTTGTCCTTCTTTTAAGTCTAAACGGGGTAACAGAGCGATCTGATTTTTAATATGGAGCAGTTGAGGGGTTGGATAGTGAAATAGAGGACTATTTTCGTGGGAAAGCACGGTTTAATAATGGTATAATGAGTTAATGAGTAAACTAAAATTGTACTATGAACACCTTACTAATCCGCACTTGGCCTTCATAGCCATATTCTCTCTTTTTCAGATCCAAAGTGTATTTACTTATGTCCAAATTGCAACCGCTAAACCGTTTGATAATGATGACTGCCTAAGTGATAATTCAGATTTTCAAGACAAAAAGTTAAACAATATCTAAGTATGTACATTTGGGTATATATTTTATAGCAAAACATTGGCGCCTACTAATTTCCAGTTGTGCAAATACATACATAACACTAAGCACTGTACTAAACGCTAAATATATTTATTTTCATACAAACACAGCAACTGCGGAAATTTTTCGGTAAATTTTTCGCACTTATTTTTTTAAAAGTACACATCACATAAGATTTTTTTAAAAATTACGTTACGTTTTTAATATTCGAGTTTAATTTCTTTGTTCAAATCAAATATTATATTTGTCAATAAGATTGTTAAAGGTACGTTTATTAAAGATATTAGTTTTGAAAGTTCACGACCGCTCCCGAGAGGTCGCTTCCGTGGACAGAGCTTGTCGCCGCGGCAGTTGGGACTGCCGGTTGATTCTTGACCACGCACTAATACAGCTGAGCGATCATCTCACTCAGCTTCGGAACTTTTCATATTTACGTGTACACACGTCGATTCACAAAATAGCTCTTTACATATCATATAACGAATTGAACATGGAATAAATACCTTTATCGTTGACAGTCTACGTATATTATATATACGTATGTTAGTATTTTCTTATAAAGCTTAAAACAGTTTACACTGTGCATGCAATTTTACCATGAATACGAAAAATAATAATTTTTGAAACTATACTCTATACTTACCTACTTGTATTTTATATAGCTCCCTTATTTTTGAACACTTTATTGGCATAATTAAATAAAAAAAATATTATATTATGGTCTCTTTCCATTTTCCACTTATGATTGTTGAAATACCAGTTCCGACGTGCTCTATTTTTGTTGAACTCCTCTTAAATAACAGAAATCTATTTTAATTGCATATGAATTTTATGTATTTTGCGACTTTTAAATAGACGAAATTATTACTTGCTACCGGTGTTAATATTATTTTATTAGCATATTCAATATTCAAATGATATTAGTATAAACGTTACGTATAGTTAGTATAAACGTATAAATGAATATTATAAAATAATTATAATATTCATTTTGCAAGATCTTGCAAGATCCATTTTAGAACATTGTCTTTGTTTTTTGAGACGTTTAACCTTCATCATAGAAAAAAATTAAGTGTACATTAATCAATGCCGGATTAATCAGCCTTCTCTCAAATACTTGGGATGAAATATAAAGGAACCTTACTGTTTTGTATCGTTTGTAATTAAGGTATCGATTAAGCGACTTAAAGGTCAATAACTACCTTATATATTTTACGTCATTGTAACTTTTAGTTAGCTTTCTTGTTTGTAAATAACGCTACATATAACGGGCCTAGAAGATTCTTTCGTATGTAATGAGAACAGAAGATCAATTTTAAGTAATAAAACGTATTATTTTAGTTTGCAACATATTGTGTAATTTATTGCGCAATCCATACTAAGGTAGTAACGGCATGGACAAGTCTTAAATGTAAAAAACGGTTCCTGGTAGATTTTTTCATAGATCAAAGATAATCGAGATTAAATCAAATGCAAATTGTTTTATTTATTAAAACATACATTTAACACTTAATACATGTCAAATGAATGTCATACATTTTTATTATTCGTGGAATTTGTGCGAGGTATAAGTTAAGCCTGGTGAAAAAAAACGAGCAATTTACATATTAACATGAGAATATAACATTTGCCATCCAATCCGATTATGGGCCTACGGGACAACTAGTCGTATATCGTATCTTGTGAAGTAGGACGCGAGCGCCACCTACTGTAAGTTTTTTGTACTTGTAATAAACTCTTTTGTCCTTAAGCTTGGACCGTTTTTAATTTAACGATCCGGCAACCTACAATAGTATTCAACTACGCGAACATTAAGTGTTAGTTACGCGTATATGTATATAATATATCAGTGCACGTAAGACCTTATTATTATTAATACAGATTTACTCCATCTAGCAGGCAATATAAACACTAAAAGGTGCAAACGAATGAAGTAACACCATATTGTTGAATCGTGCAGGCGTAGGTCGTTACAATATTCCACAGCAGATGGCACTGTGCGGAAATATAACTAATTGTAAGTCTTAATCGGCGATTGCATACAAACATCCTTAAAACAACACTTCGTCAAACAAATCATTGAGTGATTCCGAAATATCAATATTTTTGTTGTCAGGACTTCTCGCAACACAACGTACAGCCCAACACTACACTGGCCTCTGGGTCTCAAACGGACGTACATTATAAATAACTGTTTGTACATCGACATGCAATGAATCTAGTTTAAATTCTCATATAGAACTTAAACTTGATAATGATATTAGTGCGTTCCTCTATTAATGTCAGATCATACCGTCGCATACAGTGACATTCAATATATAATAAAAGTCCTCAAAACACAATCATTTACGCTACTCCATAAAGTTATAACGTTGTTAAAAAAGAGCCTGCCGAATATACTCCTCTCTACATATGTAAAAGAATGATATAATGAATGATATACTCCTATCTATATAAAAGAACGATACAGTGACATTGGTCCGTCAACAAGGTCGTTCCCCCGGAGCCCGGAGCGGCGGCGGCGGACGTCAGGTGCGTGTGCGTCGCTCACGTGCCGCGCGCACGTGCGTCGTGTGTCCCGAGCGCGTGGGTGCGCCCGCGCCTTTGGCCGCGCCCGCACCCTCGCCCGCGCAGGATGTCCTCTGATATCGAATGGGTCAACGGCCACATGCTATGTAATGTTAGTTTTAGGACTTTTAGGTTTCTTACTTTGTCTGTGCTATTTTAGTTAGTTACCATATTTATTTTAAATTTTTATTACTGTTATGTTATTTACTGTCACCCTTGGCCTGAACTGCGCGACAAAATGGGCCACACTTAAAATCAGTGGCCGCGGTACGCTGCGGTAAAGCCGAGTGTGGACCCGTTCTTTTGTTGTGTATTATTTGGTTGTGCTGTTATTTTGTGAATAAAGTTCTATTCTTCCTTTCTTCTTTCTATGAACATCAATACTGTACATTAATACCTTACTATTAACAGTTCGCGTTGAATTTTTTCTAAAGTATATTAAGATAGTGCAAATGAGCAAGCATTAATCAATCATAACACAAGTGGCCGCCACCGCTCAACCGTAACCAACCTTTAATAGGACTAGTATAGAAATGAGACAATTAATATGATTCAGTTAGTAAAAGAGCTTATTAATATATAAAAATGAATGTTTGTCTGTACGTCCTTTATAGAATCGTAAACTATGCAATGGATCATGTAATGATTTTTAGCAAAGTTGTTGTGCATGAACTCGCGAACGTTTCTGAGTTGGTATGAAAATTTTCGACAGATGGCGCCACTATCATTCCAATGAATTTATTTTAGTTGGTGGCGTAGCAACGCGCGCAGTGTACACCTAAGCCTAATGCTTAATAAAAATTAGTTTGTTAGTATTCTTTGGTAGCGACACTGCAGTATTAAGTATGTGTAATTATTAATAGTGGAATTAGTGTCATTGTAAGTACCTGCGCCATATTACAGTTCAGTCACGGATACAATGGTAGTCCTAAGGACTGAAATGGTCGCGTTAGGTATTATTTTAGTTTTGGTCAACAGTAACAATAAACACTCAATATTATTCAGCAATATCTTTCAATTGATTTAACTATGAAGTATAAACTATGAAGAACAATTTTCTAATTTATTTTAGAGGTCGGGAGGTGAAATCGTTGCACGTCACTTTAGTTGTTTCATACCTACCTATGTATGTACATACTAAATTGAGGTTGATTTATTAACTAAAGTTAACTAACCTTTCATTGTGCTTGACCATCTATAATAATTGTTATGTTTAATATATCACGTATTAGGACACAAGCATTCTGGTTTAAAATTGAAGTATTTGACAGAATGATCTCCTAAGCTTTGATTTCAGATAACTTTCAATTTGTGTATGCGTATAATACGATGTTTCAATAGTGGCATAAGCCAATGGAAGAAACAGTTTTTGTTTTTTGAGTTATTGCTTACTTCAAATAGTAATTTTTATCAATTTTTCTTTGAATTCTTGGTCTCTCAAAAATATTACATATTTAATAACTAAACTTGTGTTCAAACGAATTCATGAGTCAGATACTTAAGTAGTAAAAAAATGTCAGAAAAACATTAATATAACTTATAATTAATATTATAGGTACATATAATGGGTTTAATGATCCACTTATTGCTTCCCATTAATTTCCGAAACAACTCCTGTAAAACAGTCGTGGCATTTATTTATATTTTATTATTATGAAATTCAAATAGAATGCCCAGTTTATACAGGAATTTAAAAAACAAAATGAGTGTGTCAATGAATATGTAACAGGCTGCATTTTATAAACAACATGACGGTCAATAGGTGCGCATTTTCATTTCCATAATAAATGCGTAAGTAACTGTGTGTCTGCCTTATTACATTTTCTTGTTGAAACTGCAGAACGTATTTAGCTAAAATTAAATTCGCAAGTTATGCCTTTCGAGAGGACACAGAAAATTTAAATCCAGCAAAATGCAGCAGCATGTCCCTGAGAAAAATCGCGCAGCCCACTTTTTTGACTTGAAAGTTTCTACCATTCCATACCATGAAATGGTGGATATGATTGTTTGTTCAGGATTTAAAAGAAGATAGCGATCATGTTGGCGCACTGTCCACACGTGCGTGTGAATGTGACTGCAGAACGCACGGTTGCGAGTATACGGAGTATACTAGCAGAGGTCTCTGTGCAAGGTGCTTCCGCCTTGGCATTACGTATAAATGTAGCTTCAGTAATTTGTAATTTGTAACATAAGCAATTATTGTGTATTAAGTGTATATTGCTGTTAATAATAAAATATCGCAAGCAATCGGTCTAATTAATTATAGAATGGACATGGAAGACTACGTCAGTAGCTTATTACGCTAATGTGAAAATGATTAATATATTGTAATTAAGAAAATGATTTTTGTTCCAACTCTGCTATTGTTTGTTGTTTTATTTTGAAGACGCTTCTCCCATCATCCCATCATAATAACGTTTAAGGACATGGTCTACCACGTTGGCTAACGGAGTGTTGAGCACACTACGTTTCTTAGCGAACATTATGAAGAAATCTGAGGTGTGCGGATTTGTAAAGTTAGAGGTGCTAGATTTCAACCCCGATACTCCGAAATGGAAGGCTGAAATCTTTACCATTAGGTTATGATTTTTTTACTACAATAGAGTAGCAAACGAGCAGGCAGCAGTCACAAGTGGTCGCTGCCGCCCATGGACATCTGTAACCGTCTCCTAACAGGACTGTAGGGATATGACTGTTAGTGTGAATGTGAAATCAGTTAGTATAGGTGTTAATAAGAATCAGTTGGTGAGTATACTTTAGTGACAGGACTGCAGGAATGGGAATGTTAGTGATATTAGCCCAGTTAGTGTGTGTTAGTAAGTGCAGTTAATAAGTGTTAATAGTTATCCTATCAGAAGTTGGTCACAGATGCGTTGCTACTACTTTGATTAATCTAAAGATATTGATGATGATGCATATATTGATGATTGATAAAAAAATAGCACAATGGGTTATAAAATAGTGCAATCACATTCATTTCGTATGTACAAATTACATAAGAGAAAATAGGTATACAATAAAAATTGCAGGTACTTCTCCCTATTCCAGCACTCAAGATTAGTATTTTAATAATCATATAATCAAATAATACAGTAAGAACATCTGATCGTGGGTTGGAGCGGAGAATCTTTCTATTTGATCTGATAAAATAATTTCGTACTACCACGCTCTTCGCATCACGTGGCTTGTCATGTTCCTTCGTTATTTCGTCTAATTAATCTCTTATAGAACGGCTTTTGTCGGGTATTCGTATCGCAAAGCTCCATGAAAACATCCTCCACATCTTAATTATCTCGAGGGCTTTCAGAGGAGAATAAGAGTTCCTTCATAATTTTATAGTCATTTTTAAAATAAAATCACACGTTCATAAAATATTTAATAAGAAGCACTTGAGACCAGCTTAACGAAAGATCTAATCATCCTTAGTGTGGAAATGCTATAAAAACTTTTAAATGAATACTTAAAAGCCCAATGTGGTAAATATCATTACTTGTATGACTAAGCAATACTTTCTAGCTTTAGATATGGGTATATTATGGCATTACAAAAGTCCATGTCCGGTACAACAAACCAGGAATTTCAACAGGAAAGTGAGTAATTACGCAACATCCACGTGCACGAAAATGCAAATAAACTAATACAGCTTAGGTACCTAAATCCGCTGGAACCATACCAACACAATGATACGCAGTCACGCGGCTAATAATTCGTTAAGTAAACACTCTACAATTACCGTTTATTTGTCCAGTATATTCTGTGACGAAATAATTTGTGTATATTCTACTACGTTGCACACTGACGAACGTTTCGATGCCACGTGACATTCTCGGCTAGCAAACATCTTGACCAAACAGTCACATTATAAACAGCTATACGATTCATAAATATTATTATTTGCAGGTTTCCGACAAATGTCACAGTGTGCCACGGCGTTACCAGAACAATGATTATTATTTATCGTAGTTGCAAATGTTTGGTTTTTCCATCATTCATATTTCGTGCACATGTATTAAGTAACCTACATAAGAATATAAAAATCTTGTCATCATTAAAAAATTGCGAAACGAAAACTCGTTACTACTTTACATGTATAATTTTTAAGATGATTATCATCTTTAGACTGAGTTTTGTAAATGTTTAATTTAGAAAGAAATAAATATGCATTTCTGACTTTAATCTTCCCAGCGAAGCTAGCCTTAAGACTAATAAATTATGTGGCTATAAATATTCAAAAGAACTTAGATGACGTTGGCAGATTTATCTGGCAATAATACATTAGTATGTTTTAATACTATAGGAACAGTCACCACGAGACCTAGAGAGCACGTGACTGATTATTGTTTATATGCACATGTCTACTGACATAACAACATATGCTACATCCCCACTAACTGACAAATAAAAAACGTGATTTTAAAACATTAAAACAATGTCAGAAATATGTAAAAAAATCAGAGAATTAGGCTTTTATTATTCAGTACCTACGTATGAAAATATGTATACCTAATGAAATGAAAAATGCAGTTATACAACTAGCAAAAGCTAATGGTATATAAAAGCTACGTCTAAATGGTTTCACTGTTTTTGCGATTACCGGATAAATAAACAGACAGATAGACACACAGTTTGACAAAAAATTATAAAATCGCTTTTATTTGTTTGTTAATTTCGTGACGTTATTTCATCTATGAAAAGGAATGAAATTTTCAAATCTTGTTTTTTTTTCAGCATCCCAAAAAGCGAGATAGAGAACTATTTAGATGCTCAGTGTAGAGCTAGCTTAAGGCTAGTAATAGTGTATGACTTTATCACTATGCACGTGGTGTATTAAGAGAAGCGGAAAAGATTGAATTAAAGTATTTATTAATGCTAAATCGTGCATGTAATATACATACGTTTACCGCATGATTTATAAACTATGCGCATCTTGGGGCCAACGTGCGGTCTGCATGGCTCCGATAAAGGGCTTACAGAGGTACTCTCCAATTCTAGAGTCCCAAGGAAAATCGTGTGCGGTAGAACCGAGCAGCACATGATAGAGGGGTAACTATTTCGTTCGTGTTAAGTTAAGAAAACTGATAGGAAGGCTTGATTAACCAAGTCAGTACTTTGTAGTCTACTACTACTATAAATTTTAAAGCTACTGTCGTTAGCTCTATTCGTAAGTATGTTGACAAAACCCAAAGGTTCTTTGTGTTCAGTAAAATTAATAACATCCTGTTGCACAGTTAGCTTACTTATATATCGTTTACAACCAAACGATAGGAGCATGTAACGGAACAAAGAGATAATGTTCTTAGTACTCTATGTGTAGGGTTCCTTAGATAAAGTATTTCTTATCTACCGTATAACTCACGTGTGGTACAAATATGAACTGCTTGACGGTTATGGTGAATATCGTAATAGTTCCCTAGCACCAGCAATGAGCACTAATGAAATACGAACTTCCAATATTAGGGAAAAAATGCGGTTTTATTAACACGCTAACTCTGTCTAATTCTAATATACATATATCTAATATAAGACATAGATATGCACATTGGGAAGATGTTCGTATCGATCGTCAGTCATTACAGTAATGAACCCCTAATCACCGGCTTATGTAATAGGAGGTGCTCTTAGGGAGAACCCACCTACCACCCTTTTATTTGAAAGAGGGTATTACGATTCCTACCCTTACACCACTACAATTTTGATACACGTGTTCTTACAGATTGCGAACATTGTTTATTTATACTCGTTTTATTCGAAGAAAAAGAGAAAATATTTCGCCAAAGCTACACGTGTAGACTCAAAAAATAGCGATAGGTAAAACAGAAACCTGGTATGAAATTACAACCCAGTTAATACGTCATAGACAACATTTATCGTAAAAAGTACATACATACATTATTACACAAATTGCTGAGTATCTTTGTAGTCAGCCATAATGAATTATTTATTTAATTTAAGTATTTGACCGTATATCAATCAGATGATATGTTTCGTATAAAGATACAGAAACGTATAGGTTTACGAGATAACCCAAATAGATAAAATATTATCACATTACTTACTGTTAATAGATACAAAATAATTTATCGTTTAGCAACTGACTTATATGTATTTTAATAATGTGATTTTTGTTATACACGTGAGTTCACAATAACATTTCGATCAGTTGTTAAGATGTGGGTCAAGAGAACGTTAGCCTGCCGTTCACTAAAGAGCGTTTACATGTAAACTTAGTATAGTACATAGTAGTAGAATCAAGTAGTAGAGTAGTAAAATCAAGTCACGTG
>DWGJ01002507.1:0-15544 GCA_018246895.1 Aspitha aspitha aspitha | reverse complement strand
CTTAATGCACGCTGTGGTTGCCTATAATAATAAGGGCAGTTAAATCGCACCAATGAAACCTAGTAAAATCTATCGTTATACTTATGTTGGTGATCCATTAAACAAATAAATAAATAAATATAGACTACTTTTAACACGGATTGACGTCGATCATTCACGCGATATTAATAACGACTCTAGTTAACAGATCGCTTTCGAGAGCAGCCGTTTCAATTTCCAGTTCATCATCTCTCTTATCTTGCGCTGTCTATTGAGTATCTGCGCAATATTTGTGTATACTCGTCGATTTGGCGGTAACTTTACGACTGGCCGTCAAACTTCATCGAGAGAAGCGTCTTAAACAACTGTTACTTGATTGATGATAATTACTGTGTCGTTATTTTGTTTCTTCTCGCTACCTAAGCCTCGACTTAGTGCTAAGATTTGAACGCTTCGGGTACGCCGATGATTTTTACTTTCGAGATATTGTATTGCCACTATAAGTCTTGAGAGATAATTAGCATTTAGTCCAACTGCTAATTGCTCTGCAGCGCTGGTGTATGGAAAGGTATTAGCTTAGTTAGTCAGTGGTAAGCTCGAGATAAGGGTGTGTTATCAGCTATTTGGCTTCGGTACACGATAATGATGTAGACACAGCTAACGCGCAGTAGCTCGATTACTGACTTTAAATAACTGTATATACATATAACTACCTATTGTAAAGTTTATTATTATTGTTAGAATAGAATAGCAAACGAGCAGGCAGCAGTCACAAGTGGCCTCTGCCGCCCATGGACATCTGTAACCGACTCCTAAGAGGGCTGTAAGGAGCTGACTGTTAGTGTGAATTCAGTTAGTATAGGTGTTAATACGAAACAGTTGGTGAGTATTCTTTAGTAACAGGACTGCTGGAATGGGAATGTTAGTGATATTAGCCCAGTTAGTATGTTTTAGTAGGTGCAGTTAGTAAGTGTTAGTAGTACCCTATCAGAAGTCAGTCACAGATGCGTTGCTACTCTTGAGGACTAAGATGGTTGGCCTTTGGTATACAAGTGGACCGGCAAACACACCCTTAAGACCGAAATACAGTTGAAACAACTGCTTCACGGCAGAAATAGGTGTGGCGGTGGTATTTCTCCGGGCGAACGATATACAGGTTCTACCACCTACATTAAAGTTTGTCGACATCGTGGAAGCTTAGTAGATGTAATGTAAGTTTGAGAAACCGTGACGTAGTCTATTTTGTACGGTTTATATACTACCCGTGACGATAGTATGACTTTTATTGAAATCGTGGGAGGAGCAAGTTGAATTCTGAGCGACGTTATTCCATTTGGGAGGAGCGGAAAATATTTATAAGAGATTGCAAATAGACATGAGACATTCATTAGTTTGAGTCAATCCAGACAAATCTATCTAATTTGACTGCGACTGTACCTACTTTTGATAGAACAATAATGCAAAGAAGTTTATCTCTTATCTCTTATATAGTATATAAAAATCCCGTGTCACGATGTTCGTTTGCAAAAATCTCCGAAACCACTGACCACTGAATCGATTTCAATGAAATTTTGTACACATCTATTATTTGATCCAACTTAAAAGAGGATAGTTTTTATAAAATAAATAAACAATAAATGTCAATTGTCAATAAATTTTTACATAAAACCAATTTCTGAACGCACGATATTTGACATGTATAACCACGGCAACGCGTGGTCAGTTCCACTAGTAATAATATACATTTGATTATATATTATACGCGAGTATTAAACTACTCCGTTGTTCATGCAACATTAGAATCGGAGAGCGTGGAACAGTCGGTTTCATTTATTATCATTACATTAAATCTCAGTCAGAGGCTTGTAAAACGGTTTAATCCTTCCTACACACGTAACTCCATAAATTTGCATTTGAACCGCGCGGAGTGTGCGCCATAGATACATAGATGGGACGAGCCATAGACAGGCAAGCCTGCCTGTGAGTGCGAGAATCCAACAAATAATAAGAAACGATAGATGCCAGACCTGCACTTATCTTTGTCTAATCTAATTTGTTGTTATGTGTTTCCTTTAAACTCTTTATTTTTCACTTCGGCCGTCACGGATCTAGGAGTAAGTACGAGTATGTTACATCTATGGTCAGCGCACAGGTCTATCGTAGCAACGGGTAGTGAGCCTTCCATTATGCCGTTGAAATATAAAGTCATACGAATTAAAATACTCTTTGTTTATTTGAAGCCATTACATCAATCAGCGACACTGCTCTTTTTAATATTCGAGCCTGATTTATTGCGTCAGTTTTTATATTTATTTCGTTTAGGCCAGCATTCATTTTTTACGAAAAAAGAAAAAATATTTAAATACAGCTGTGTGAAACGACTTTTTAAAATGTAGCAATAAGCGCTATTTTTTGCATGTAGTAGATACTGACGTTCGCAGTTCATTGGATTTGAATAAAAAACAAGCAAAACAGCACTCGAAGCGCGTTCCGCTGTGAGCGACACTATTTCATTTGGGACATCCAACGATAGATGTTTCCGATAAAAATAGTTCGATTTGATTCAGTTGACATACTTTTTATATTTTGTAATATTTAAGAGTGTGAATTTGTAAAGGAAAAAATGTTTTTATATTTGAAGCATTTTTATGATAATCTTTTTGAACATTAAATGCACAGCACAGTATTTACATATACAAGAATAATTGAATCTGAATGTTTTTTGTTGTTGTCATGTGTCAAACGGATGTTGAACAATTTTTTCTTCTAACTCGGCTGTAACTTAATCTCTCAAACTACAATACACTTCACGCAGTATATGACTTCATTGAAGTAATTAAATACATTGTTAAGATATTATTACATCTGTCCCTCAATTTCAAGGAAAGCGGTCGAAAATGAATTCGATATAATTTCTAAAAGATTACGACGTTTGCGTCTTTGAGATTGGATATGAATGTTAGATGAATGTATGAGCATATATTTATGTATGTATGTTATCTGTTGTTTTATTTATGTATGAGGTATGTATTTAATGCAATGATTCGTAACGTGCATGATTTGTCGTTTACAATATAGCTCGTACATAATTAGCATATCATACGCCCAATTAAACCAGTGCTCATATTCTGGTCTAATGCGTTCAATTAGTGCATGAATAATTTGATGGCAGTAAATAATTGTGTGATAATTAGATAAAAGCACCTGTCGCCACGTTATCGGGTTTTATCGTGTTCTCTTCATTCATTTTTGCCGTGGGTTAGCTGTTAATGTATTTTAAAAAATAATATTAGTAATATAACAAGACATATTGCTATGACTTATGACATCTTTCGGGGGATTTCAAAGCAGACATCTGATCACGCACATTGTATATTCTAAACACATTCATTCAAAAGCAGCACGAACAAAAAACTATGATTTTATTTTATTCTATTTCATTCTACATGCCCCATATAAGCGAAGCCTTTATTTTCGATATTGTTAGTATGAATGCTACAAATCTGATTTGGTCGGTGTAAAATATAGATCGTGTGAAACTGAATGACACATACACTGACCTACATAGTGAATTATTGAAGCATGAATAGGATGGAAATGGCGGTCGAAGTTAGTACGTACTACCGGAACTTGCTCATCCGTGGGCGCTTATCACACCATACGATTTACACGGCATAACCCCATTTAACTGAATTACGGACTGCGAAAGCAGTGGCTTAGCGGTTTTGGTTTCAGTGTTCTCCAGGAGCCTGGAGTTCAAATCATGCATCATAGGATTATATGCTTTAATAAATTAAACATCACTTTCTTAGGTAAGAGAAAGATAGTGAGGATGTAATAATCTTAATGTATTAAAACGATTTCACAAACGAACCAATGATTGCTAAGTAAGCAGAGATTGTGCTATGTTGACTAGACGATAAACAACATATTACGTATTTAATACTTATCCAAATACACACCACCACAAAATATTACACCTAGACAGAATTGTATTCAGTACAAGAAGTACTTGTCCTGCGTGGGAATCCAACCCACGTACCTCCGGTTTAGCAACCGGGGTATCTAACCACTCGACCACGACGCCAGTCGCGCACCTTATTAGTTCTTCGTAGTAGGATAGTAAATAGGAATGATGAAATATGACTAAAAGCTTTTATCTTTATTAAGTTTGATCAAGATCAGACTTCATAAATACCTACACCATTAAAGGATTGTAAAACTAAGTTTGACGACTGATCATATTGTTATTGTCTAACTATAGAAATACTTATTTAAGATGAAATAAAGGCACGTTTCGAAAACTGAACAATGAAAAAAAACAAATCAGCAACAAAGTCTTCCTATCTACACGAAATTACAGGGAATTATATGAGTCATTTACCTGTTATATGTATCTCCCTAATTGAATAAAAAGGTGAAGTTTGTGAGTTTTTCAAATACTGCAGAGGTTAGTGTATTCCATAGACACCGACGATTACATTTTTAAATAATACGACTTAACTTAGTAAGCACAGTGAAGAGTTACAAGTCTACAACGTTGGCATTACCTTTTTCCTTACGCAACAATTATTCTTCCATTCTCAATTCTTTGACATAATTTAGCTTTGTCTATGACACGTATCTATAGCCGACCGTCAGAATATGTGCGCAAGGCTAAATGAAAATAATATCAGACATAATGCCGCCATCAGCTGGAGCTTCACGCGCCATCTATCAGCCTACATCCGTTGTTCGTGTTAACGTCACTTCCGGAACGATTTTGATTGGTAAATCTATTTGTCGTCCATTAGCTCACTTGTTTCGCTTTGCTCCACAGTCTGCTGCTTCAGCAGTATTGCAAAACTTAATTGTGTTTACTGTTATAACTGTACTATGTATGTAATTTATACGACACATAAAAACAGTCTCAAGCTTTGCATCCATAGTCACTTGAAATTTGAATGAGACCGCGATAGGCCTCTTAGAGGACTCTTAGAGGACTAGAAAGCGTTGGATTAATTAAATTAATATTAAGTTATTGTTGTATACATAGCAGTAAAGTCGTCAATCATTCTTACTGAACAGAGAAAAGACATTTTAAATCAAAATTTATGACAGCGCGACCCTTCTCAAATAAACTGGATTAAGCTCGTGTAAATTACAGAGACCACTCCAATAGGAATCCTCTTGCCGATGGTCGTAGGCGGTTCAGGTTTGCAGTTTAGGTATTTTAGCAGTAAACGTCCTAAAACAGGTCGAGAGAGATTCACGCTGAAGTCGAGAAAATTTTCATATTCGTAACATAAATATTTTGTACCGGATGGAAATCGAATCCACCACCACGAATCGGCGATTAGGTAGAACAAGGGCAAGGGGTCAGTCAAAGATAAAATGTACGAGGTTACTAATAAAAAAATAGTCGTATTTTTACTTGGTGATTTCATGCTATACATAAACTACATAGTAGGTCACAGATAACAGCCAAAACTGAGTATTAAAAATAAAGCTGTAATAGCTTTGACAGCAAATAAAACTTATATTAATTCAATTGAAAAGTATGAATTTGAAACAAAAATATTCGTTATTAAATTTTGCACGGTAGTGTGTAACGCGATATTGGTCGATTCGTTAGAAGCTTTTTGGCTTTGACGGGAGATTTATTGCGCCTGTTTCATACAAGATAAGTGTTTCCACTATCATATATTTCACGGCAGAACATAATCGGCTTTTACCGAGTTTTGTCACAAAAATCTAAACATACGAATTGTTTTCCAGCTTGGAATCAACATATGTATTTTATTATTTAGCAAACAGCATTTTATAAGAGTACTAGTGGACCTGACCACGCGTTGCCGTGGTTATACATGTCAAATCATATATGTCAAATATCGTGCGTTCAGAAATTTATTTTGTGTAAAAAATTATTGACAATTGACATTTACCATTTATTTATTTTATAAAAACTATCCTTTCTTTTAAGTTGGATCAAATAATAAGTATTTGCAAGATTTTATTTAAATCGGTTCAGTGGTTTCGGATATTTTCGCAAACGAACATCGTGACACGGGATATTTATATATATAAGATATATAAGAGATGTTTGCTAAAGTAATATTTATAAGCTCTGATATATTTAATACGTTTGCTTCTTAATTTACTTATTTAATTCCAAAGGACAAAAATAGTTAAAGATTCTGACATTTCTGCACATTTCTGAAATACAAGGAACAGCATAGAAGCAATACCATTTTTATCGGAATGTAATTCGTACCGAACTTGGCCTACTTTTTAAATATGTTTTTGGTGGGATTAATTATCAGCTAATATATAGGAGGTGTTGCTCCAACAACAAAACAGTACCATTACAATCAAAATTCATCAGCATTTTCAACTTCGATATTCGCTTTCTTTCTTTTGAAAATGCAGCTTAATTATCATTGTTACTACTAGAATATGCCGCGCGAGAATACCAATAATTGACTCGGTATCTTCATAATTATCCGTCCTGAATCATCTTGTTTTCTTTCATAATTCGCATTTCTATTCATAGACACACGGCAAAAGTTCCAATTCCAACTGCTGTCGAGTGGACTGGTTATCGCTGCGGCGTATTAAATATCGCGGAGGTAATTGTGTCGTTTTCAGTTACAGATCCAGTGACCCGGGGGCTATAGTATAACAGTTTTCTATCGTCGGATATAACCGTATAGCCCAGTCTTTCTCAAAGTGCGCGATAATGCCTCCTGGTGGGCGCTGGAGGCTTTTAAGAAGGCTGTAAACTGTCTAGTTATAGGAAAAGGGGTGCGATGAGGGGATTCAGAGCGGGGAACGACACGTGGCTCGGTAAAATATTTAAGATGAAGTAATTTAGGGGGGCTTTCGAAAATAATTGATTCTCAAAGTAGGCAAAGTTTGACAACGTATGACTTGACGATCCTGTATAGAAACCGATGATAATACGAATAGAAGCGAAAGATTGTCAGGAACGTTCCGTTCCTTTGACAATCCTAGTCTGGAAAAAATCGTAACTATAACCATAGCAGTTGTGAACACACACTCTCAATAGCATATAAACAAAATTATCTAAGCGATAAGACTGTCTGTTAATCCGTATGCCGTCGGGAAATGCACAGACCTGGTTCCTTGACTCGTTGTTCGGTACTGAGAATTGAGAATTGGGTCGTGTCTAGACGGACATCGTCTGTGCATAATTGATACTGCAGTCTTGCACTGCACACTAAGTAGATAGCAACGTAGTAACACTAAGTAGCTGTTCTTGCACCTTCATAATTTCAAAAGCTAATTATTTTCCCGTTAAGTTGTCGGTTCTGTTTATCGTCATTAAACTTCATTGTAGGTTTTAAATGCGGTTTAAAAATTTTAGTGATACATAAGTAAACGAACGATTTTCGTACTCCAGATTTATTCTGTTTCACGAAATGAAACGACTGTATAATTGTTCTGTTTTTATCACACTTAGCACATTTGTTTGTTCTGTGTCTGGGTGTAGTAAAAATATCTATATAAGTAAAATTTTAGCATATATGTATGTTTATCAGCTGTCAGGTTACCATAACAAAGGCACTAAATTGCCTAATTTGGGATCAGACAGCCGTGTGTGGCATTGTCTCCAGATATTTATTTAACGCGATCTGTATTTATAGCTATAAAGTTATTCCCATCAATTTATTAAACATAGGTAACAACATACGATTTACGAGTATATCCAGACATAACCTTATTTCGTTTTAAATTTAGAACGTTTAACAGGATCGCCAACTTAAGCCTTGTGATAATTGAAAGGAAAAATGTACTTCAGTACGCAATTCGCTCGGAATTGCGCTGAAATGTACATAATTGTACCGTTCTATTGTTATTTACAGTCACGCGATATCTGTGGAGTTTTATCGTGATGAATTTTCTGAATGTCGTGAAGGTGGGTTTTATCTTGATTATAATTTTTGAAATGAAAGTTTATAGAGAATAATACATCTACATTGACAAAGTGGATAGGACCTTTGTGACGGGGAACGAGGAGGGCACGGAAGGGAGAGATGACCCTTCAATAGGTAGCGCGGTACCTTGGGAAGGAGACTGGGTTATGTCTATTTATTTATTTATATATTTGGGAAACATACAATATAAGGTTACACAAATTTACATACATCATTTTAAAAACTCATTGATCAGTGAAATTTCCACTAAATAACAAATTGTTAAAATGAGGAGCAGGAAAGACAAATATAACGAGAAATAAACATTAAGACTTAACATTTGAAAAATAAAATAAAAATTAGATATAATATTAAGGATAAAAAAATTAAACATTAAAAAGTTAAAAAATTATAAGAATGAAAAAGATATATATATATATAAGAGATTTACTGTATAAATCGTACAAATCTCAGTGATCCAAACAGTTTCATCGAACTCATGAAAAAAACAAACAAATTTTATACAAACAGTAAATTTCTTTACATTGCCGTGCCAACCTTTAATATTCAAAATTATGTGAAACAAGGTAGGCTCTCAATTAATGACAGTACCTATGTATATGTGACAAGATTAATACTATTTATCGAAATTTACTAGTATGAGTTTCTCAAAAATCGACTACATTTTTGATGATATTAATCAAAATTTAAAGCTTTTCCACATTTTCTACGTTTGATTTTTCCAGTGAAAATATTTTATATTTAAATATAATACGATTTCATATTTATTCAACAGTTTCACATGAATAGGGATATTTTTAACGAATTCGCTTTAGGTATAACACCTATATTTATTTATACAGCTTAATTTAAAGAAAATAACTCACCGATACAGTTTCTCGGCCCCACACCAAATGGCATATAGGCGCATGTATGGCGATTTCCTGCAACATCCGGGTTGAATCTCTCAGGATCAAACTTCTGTGGTTCGGGATAATATTGGGGATCACTATGAATACCTATTGGTGAAACTAGAATTGTTTGTCCCTTTTTCAGAGTTACATTGGTTCCAGGTATGTGGTAATCTACAGTCGCATTACGTTGTAGAGGATCCACTATAGGATACATACGCAAAGTTTCATCCATAACTTTGCTGAGATAAGTCATTTTCTTTAGTGAGTCGTAGGTTACTTCACCGTTGGATTCCTCGAGGACTTCATCAACTTCCTTAATTAGCTTATCTTGTATATCAGGGTTCTTAGCTAACTCATACAGCATAAACGACATCGTCGTAGCACTGGTTTCATAACCAGCTGCATAGAATACAAACGCTTGGGCCGCCATCACGCTGTCTGTTATTTCTAACGACGTTTGCTTAATGTCCTTGTCTCTTTTAGGTCCCATAATCACGTCCTGCATTCTTAACTCCAACATAGTATCCATAAAATCTTTAATGTTGGCTGGTTTACCATTTCTTTGTGCGACGACAACATCCACAAGATTAAAAAAATAATTTTTTACTTCTGCGGGGAATAACGAAGAATTGAATTTTTTCAATATACCGGGATACATCATGTCTAATTCGTTGACAAAATTCGCCTCAAAAATGAGTTTGTCCAATTTATTGAGTTTTTCTAACTCTTCTTCATTAATATCCATATCAAGTCCAAACGCGCAAGCTGTGATTGTAGACACAGTGTACTGCCGTATCAATGACTGTATTTCATGTTCAGTACCTCGCTCGCACACCTTATGGATATAGTCAACAAACTTATCTCCACGTTGAGAAACTAAATAGAACATGTTCTTTAACTTTCCCGAAGTGAAAATAGGAGTCAGTCTATTTCTAAGAACTCTCCAGGATTCACCATCCGCATGAAATAGATTAACGCCGAGACCTTCTTTGCTGAATTCAACTCCACGATCCAGAAAGGAATCAAAATCCTTGATCATCACTTGCTTGATTATGTCTAAGTCTCGAATCAGTAAGCATGGCGTCGTCATTCTATAAACTCCCACAAGTTTTTCTTTCGGAAAATTATCATAAGCTTCCTTTAATACCAAAGCAATATGTTTTTGCCGAATAGCCGATTGCATTAAATTGCCAAAAAAGGCTACAGGTTTTGGTCCCGGTACATTTCTTGACTTCCAATAGTTGAAAGTTCTAGTAAAATAGTAGTATAATGCAAGGATCAATACCACGAAAGCTACTATTACTTGTAACACGTCCATTATTCACTGTTGGTAAACTGGTAATGAATGTGTGAATAGCGATACGCGGCAATTTATAGTTAAATGTGACAACAGTGTCTGTCTACATAGCACGTACGTATTACGTAGAACAATCATACCGGTACAATTTAACTGAAATTTAAAAAAGCCATTTAATTGATACCTCTAATCCGCATCCCTAAACATAGTTTGATTACACATTTTACTTTTTCATGTAATATAACATGACAAGTTGTTCATGGCCTTAACAATATTATTGAACACGAATTTAATTTTTAAATGAAACATCTCAGCTACGGTATATTTTATATTTTGTATCGTAACATTACGTCGTGGTGGTGGTGGTGGTGGTGGTATTCAAAACGAAATATCATGGAAACTTCTTTCAAATATCTTTTATTACCTAGTAATGGGTAGGTGCCAGAGATATAATTGATATTACTTTTTAAAAGTAAGGACTATAATTATTGACTGAAAAGTTTTCAGTTTATGCTAACAAGAAATCTCAGACTCGTATCTTAACATAATAATAATTATTAGCATGTTACCACGGAATTGAAACGAAGACCAATTGACATGTCGAAAAAGGCAAATGGTTTGGTGATGTTTTCAAAAACATCTATCTACCTATTATGTACAATAATATCTCATCTCTTATATGTATATATAACAATCCGATGGTCATTTGCGCTAATCTCCGAAACCACTGAACCGATTTCCATGAAATTTTGTAGATATCTATTGTTTGGTCCAACTTAAAAGATAGGTTTTTTATCTCAACTGATAATCGCATTTTTATTGTAAAATCAATATTTTTTTATAGGACAACACTTAGTCGGACAAACATCATAGTATATGATTGGTTGAACAAGCTAAGTAGTGGTTGAAATTGAAAAAATATTTTTGTGTTGAATAGTTCATTTATTGGGGAAGGCTAAAGGTATATAACATCACGCCATGATTAATAGGAGTGGAAGAGCAACGAAAAAGCGTTCCTTTATTGTTCCGTTTTCCGTGAAAGTTTTTGCTATGTATGTATATTTACGAGTACTCTTAGTACTAATCATAGCGTGAAGTTCTTAAAATAGTTTTTTGACAGATTATTCTTTAATTAACGAGGGTGCACAGCTAGTATCTTATAACTCTGAATATGTATTCGCATTGATTAATTTATTAGAAGTGATTTCAATATTCGCCAGTTTCAATATTTTAAGGAACAAAACATTTTTTGTATTGAACCATTTTGACAGCATAGGTTAGTAGTATAGGTATACTCTTGTTGTTTGCAATGAATAAAAACGGTTTAACAGTTTTTATGTAGCACCCATTTTATATTAGCGGCAACGTAACATACAGCGGCATAAATTGCTATGCGGATGACTGTACCTAACGTTGTACAGGAGCCGAATTGTATACAGGTCATGCAACTGCCGGTCAGACACTTGTGGAAAAAGAAGAATCCAACTTGTGTTTGAAGTCAAATACTTTCTGGAGCCGCTCTCCGCTTTTGTATGTAGTTGATTTCCACCCTATGCATCATTTCGAGCAGTGAGCAGAAACAGAGTCATTTTGAGAATAAAGCTAAGTTAACAACACGAATACAGGGTATCGTCAGCCGATCGTG
This sequence comes from Aspitha aspitha aspitha, assembly GCA_018246895.1. Taxonomy (NCBI): domain Eukaryota; kingdom Metazoa; phylum Arthropoda; class Insecta; order Lepidoptera; family Hesperiidae; genus Aspitha; species Aspitha aspitha. Next base: position 3,793 of record DWGJ01002507.1, on the reverse strand, counting down.
GCAGTATTTTACTGCGGGCAACTACAAAGAACAGCTAAGACCTCTCTTGTAGTCGTAAGTTACAAACCGAGACGTTCTGGCAAGTGAATTTCCTTGGAGTTGCAGACTATGAGTTAAGGTAAGCGATAAATTATTGAAACAATCTGTTTTATTGGTTAGTACCTACAGCAGGCTGCTGCATCGTCAGCCTAAAGTTTTGCGATCTCAACACTCTACGGTTGATATTACTAAATTAGTTTAAGCTTTCCACATATACATATAACTCATCTTGAAGGAAGCTAATTCTTGAAGGAAACGCACGACATCAGATGTCGATACAGATATGAACACGTAACAATTGAAAGCAACAGGATTGTGAGGATTTTTGGTATGAATACAGATGTGTAGCTACTCTTGAGGTCTAGTCACCTCTAATACACACATGGACCGCCAATTCTGAACACGAATTATTTTTGTAACAGTTACTTCACTGTAGAAATATGGAGGTATAACAGTGGAATTAATTCGAAGGACCCGTACATATTATTTATTGCCGTTTTATTCTCCACACCCAATTAGAGACACACATACAAGATGCTTGTCATTACATAAGAATTGTGGGTACGTTAACCATATAAATATTTATACAGCATCTATATGTACAATACGTATGTGTGCCGCCAGAGCGAGCGGCGCGCCGTCGACGGGACTACTCTAGCTCAGTCCACTATGTGGACGCTTACAGCAAGCTTCCGATTAGTATTAACTCACGACAATTACTGGCAGTGCGACCGACCTATGTACGATTAATACCGAATTGTTACATGTTAGTCATAAAGACAGAGATATGTAGCGTGCGAATTGTTAATGCGCTCCACGAAGCGTGCGACGGTGCGTTCCCGTGTTCCGCACGACGCCGCCTCGCGGAGACCCAATAGCCCACATCCAGACGGCTGAATCGATGTCAAAACATCGATGTTTTCCAGCTAAACATCGATGTTTATTCAACATCGATGAATATCGATCATCCCTAGGCTGAACGATTCCACAAATAAACTACAGCCACATATCTCCTAGCCTACAAGAGAGACGAGACTGTCTTTTACCGATACAATTTTATGATTCCATTACATCACCAGTCGTTAGTTAGGTAATTATATTGAGGAAATTTTATACATTATAAATATCATCATCATGAATAGTGAAGCGGAAGTTCGGCCTCGGTGTAACGTGCGCGCGGCGCCGCGGCAACCACTCGAGCCTTCGAACCGAAACCTTAATAAATCCATCACAGAATAAAACCACACTAAATCCTGAACTACCTTAACATTTAAAAGTGATAAACGGTATTCTAATAACAAAAATAGTATTTTTTTTGGCAAAAATATTATCTCGTTTCTTCTTAACCGATAGTAAATTACGTGTTACTCGTATTGTGCCACTATGTGATTTAGAGATTTTTTTATACACGAAATATTTTACATAAAATCGAGACTGCAACAGTAAAAAAATTAATGTATAAATATCGTGTTGAAAACATCCGAGTAGATCAATGTATTGACTGATACGCCAAGCGACGTATACGAAGTCACTGCAAGATAGGAACGATGCACACTGCGCCGCATCGACGAGCATTCAAAACGTTGAGAAGCAAACGAATGTCTCGCAGCTCTGACGAAGTGTGCATCGATCCCAAGCTCACTGTCCACAGAAGCGTGTCTTACACAGTCTTATCCACGAGACGCGTTAGAAGCACACATTAGAACTCATCAGAGGATTACGACATTAGTTAGCATTATTAAATCTAGGTGCAAAGTGTTTGGTTTTCAACAAAGTATGCTGTCAATTTTATATAAATCATCAATGCTAACGGGTTACACAGAATTGAAAAAGTTCAGATCATTTATCCCAACACGTGGGCAGCTAGATACTGAGATATCTTGAAGATTGGTAGGAGACAGATGTGAGTCAACACCGGGTAGACTTACAATAGATAACTATGGAAGATACGGTTCTATGAACATACAGCCTGAAGGTAGCATCAAACACAGAGCATTGCCACGAAGTCTTATATTAGTTTGCTTATCGACAACATTGAACAATAATTGTATAATATACCAACAAGCTCCCCGCACTGTATTAATACTACTGTAATTCATTTAATCATTTATACCTAAATACGTTATGAGAACATACTTCATACATTTTTGTGAAATCATAATGAAAACAGATGTAAACATTTGATTAGCTACAGATGTGAATAAAGCTTTTTAATTCATAACCATTGTGACAATTCCGAACACTAATTTGATACCAAATTGGATAATAGACTGCTGACAAACAAACACATACTGTATGATAATAACATTTTTATTAAATCCAAACACAGAATAAATAAATGTGCTTATGACACAAATGTTTTTGCCTAGTCCCGTTTATTGTAGTCCTAAACCAGATGGAACCCGCAACATCCAGTTTAACTATCCAGTTCTCTATATAGCAGAGCAAAAGGTCAATAGACAGCTTCTACCTTAATTTAAAATACTGTATAAGCCGATAAGTACAGCTGTAATACTCCCAGACAAAAAAATTTCAATCCAGGAATCCCCGAAACCTTAAAAACAAGTTATTTATAATGATACCACGGCGTATCGAGAGCTTGCTGGCGATACGCAAACTATTATTTATACGACGCTGTGTCTGGAGCAATGTGTTACATATCATAAAATTATTATTAATAAAAAAAAATTAAGTCTATAACATTACAGTCGATATCAATATGAAGACTATTACTATAATGGGAGATCTGGCCTTATACATTTTTATTTAAAATCCTATGTCATCATCACACACAGTTGAACTGGACAAATCCACAATGTTCTTTCATTCACGATTCGAATTAATAAGAAATGATCTTATTCACTGATCCCATCGAGGGACTGAAATACGAATGATCCATTCATAAATATTATGTAAATTGTAATGAGACTATCTAAATAAATCATTAAAGTATATTATGAGACATTATGTTAGTCTACAATGTATGTTACACTAAAATGTAATATAACTACTCCCGCGACCTACATTGTCATAATGTGCCAATAGTTACATTTGACTACTAGTACACTCAGTACAACGATCCACTAATTATACTCAGGAAAACGATAGAAATAATAATTGCAAAGAAAATATTTCACGTTTGCGATAATTATGTAATAACTCCCAAATACTTTATTAATTACTGTTTTAAATATTGGCCAGTGTCTATTCCTTCGAAAAATCATTCTTACAGTTCTATGCACCATTTTACTTACGTCACATACATATACATATATATATATTCAGTTTTCTGTATAAATAATAATTTATAATATTGTTAACACCGTTTGTTGCTACCCGTGTATACTGATATGCAATAAGTTAATATACATTATTATTTTGTTTTTATTATAAAAATAATTTTTGCCAGAATATATATAAATGTATTTCTCAACGGACTAGACACCAGTCACACTTAAAGAGATTGTCTGACAAAAACCACACACTAATAAAAATATACCGAGCCATGAATCTGCCCAAAATTATTCATGAAACAATCAAAGAGCAGTGGAATTAAAAATTTATTGAAAACTCGTATTATATATTCAAAGAAATTAATTAGTACATTTGCCCGTTAAAATTTCGTGTGAAATAGAATAAAATAGATTACATGCGAATTTTAGTTCTCGGGTCCTAATATTATGTACAGAGTTTAAATGTATAATTTGGTGTCATTTTAAATATGGAGTGAAGAGGTGCGAATGCGGCGGAGAGG
>DWGJ01002506.1:0-15549 GCA_018246895.1 Aspitha aspitha aspitha | reverse complement strand
CAGAAAGCAGCGAGTGCGTATAATTACGTGAGTAACATAACTCCGATATAAATAAGTTTAAAATGTTTTACTTTATACTCTGTTTTTAAACCTGTATTAAAAAAAAGAACAACCAATAATAATAATAATAATAACCAGTACAAAAATGTTCATAATATTAGATTAGCAGAAGCCGGTCTTATCGCTAAGGAAGAGATCTGCTACCGGCAAGCTTCGAATCGTGCAGAAGAAATAGTAACTAATAAGTAAGTATTTACTATAGTATCTTTGAAACATCAGATTACATTATAAATATAGAAGGAAAGTGAACTTTGAAACTCATATGTATTAGAAGTCAGAGATTTGGAATAAATACTCAATAAGCTAAATGCATTGTAATAGCCATAAATAACACAAAAAAATCTTATGCATTTATTTGTTCAATGAAATTTTTTTACAAATCCAAGCTCAAAATTCTAAACACAAAATGTAGAGATGAAAACGTATAATTGAAAACGGAAGCAGAACAATCTAGAAGTGTCAAGAGATTTGAAATATGACTATTTCAAAGAATTATAACCGCGTCTTTTCAGCATACTGCATTTTATAAGCGAATTTTCGAATGGTTTGACCGCGAAAACGTACAAGCGAAACAATCGTACAGAGTTACTTGGCATTTATATGGGTAATCTTCTCTTGAGTAGGTATGTCACATATTGAGTATCGTAGGTACAATGATACCCTGAATGTACATAAGCAAATGAGTTTACACTGTTGTAAAGATTTATTTTCATAGGTTCCGATACTTTCATTATAAAAAGAGTTATTGACATAATATTTAATTAACTCTCTGTAATATATGTAGTATGATTACAAACGCCCATTAAAATAACAGGTCGCGCGGTGAACTGGCATAATTGAATTCTGCACAATATGTGCGGATTTAATTATTAATTACGCAAAATAAATAACACGTTTCAACGAGTATTTAATGGAAACTGAGAATATTGTGTAACAAAATTTTTAACGCAATATTAACTGAGACCTCGTAAACTGATTGACGCGCGTTTGTAAAAAGCTCAGTTCTAAGGTGAAGAGTGTAGGTGATACTTTATACAAAACCTAGCCATTCTATATTTACTTTTTAGAGTGAATATCATAGAACAAGTGTAGATAATACGGTTAGCCTGCGCAATACCATTGTGCAGTCTAGGTATACATTTCTACCGTAAAACATAATACATTATACTGACCGAACTTATTGACACTGAGTCTCATTCCTACATTCTGATAAAGTTAATAGTTATTTATACATTATAAAGTATACCTAATGTAATAATCGATTATTATGTATAATTTTTAAGTAGGTATATCATACTGGAATCAAAATGATGTTAATTAGCTCTAAAGTCGTTGCTTACTGATGTATCTAAATGTATCATAATACATTATATTATACATACCTACTGTGTAGTGAAAACGCTACTAACATTCATAGTTCATAAAAATGGGTAAAATTGGACTCTAAAAAATTTATTCTATTTCGCTATATGGACTGTACGGTTTTTTAAAGGCATAACAAATAAGCAGATGGTCACCGTCTACTACAGATACCTGCAACATCACAGGAGTCCGCAGTGAAATATAAAAGCTCAAGTAAAATAAACATGATTTATACAATTCAACAGAATCGTACCTCATTAAGTCCTCAGAAAGAGAAGAAATGTGAAGCAATCAGTTTTATGACGGCAATTCCTTTAAGTTTCCATTTTATGAGTCGACTAGCTTCATACCGCTATTTGGCAAACTGACCGTAACACTGTCGTGTAAAGTCATAATTAATTTTACATCTATTTTATGCTAATCTTTATGTTGGTAAAATATTACACATTATTCGGCTTGAATCTCGTGTTCTTATTACAATTATTGCCTTCTACATCATTAACGTGATTTCGTATATAAATCTAAATTTATTTTACACACCTTTATAGGCAATTCATTAAAAAAAAATCAGTTTTTTACCTAAATTCCACTAAATAGAGACCTTCATCACGACTGATAAGAAAAACTAACTTTCTTTCATCGATGGAAAAAACATATCCAGTGTATCTACAGTACTGAAAAACTATTAAAACAGTTTCTAGACAGAAGTTTAATTAAAAACCATTTTCTAATAAAAAAAACTTTTACAGATGTACTATGAAAAAAAAACAGTTACGCTACAGTGTGACAGACGGAATGACTTAAAATGCAGTTATGTTCGCGGACCTGATATATCGGCCTTTAATCGAATCACAGTTATTTCGGTCACCTGTATAAATCGGCCATTTGTACCGCTACAGGTTGATGAGCTCGTAATAATTAGAATCTTGACTTTTTCTACTCTAGTATAATATTTCTATGGATGTTTTTCATCAACCCTTTTATTGTGTCTTACACGCACACACACACACACAGATTACGCATTTCGTTACGTCACGATTTCTACTAAATCGCATTGAATATCAAAAAAACCTGCAAAGCCATATCTCCCACTACTTCCCAGTACTGTTGAACACCTGGAGAATACTCCACCGATTAATTAACAGCACCTCAGAGACAGGGAAACGCTCCTACAATTTGCTACAACGGCGACCCATCCAAGTGCCGAAGCGCCAAGTCGCTAAATGTTACAGATCGTGTACTATCTGTAACAGCGCTTCCAGTTAGAATCGTTACTTAGTTTGACAGATCGTTTGTGATCTACCAGCGCCACATCGCTACGAGCACTCACATTGTGTACTTTGTTACGAGCACCTTACATTGTGTAGGTACTTTGTTTATCTGTCCTATAGTATCTATTGTTTCAATACTTTCTATATACTGTTCCACTGCTGATCTTGCGTATCCTCTTATACATACCGGAAAGCGTTTCCGTTGAGAGCTATGAAATCTGATCATACGTACATAAAAGGTCCGAACTATAAGTTGGCCACTGTATTTAGGCTTATATGTATGTAGATGGTTAAATTACTTTAGTTACAAACATATGTACATACATAAACAATAAATAAGTCTGTCTCAAATAACAGTTTTCTTACAAAAGAAAAACTTAAGAAGACTAAGCGCTTAATAGTTTCGAGACATTAGGATTTATTTCATCTTCTGACTATACCGTCGCCTAATACTTCTACAAAGAATATACGAGACAAACCGTCTGAGAAAAAAACTCTGCCCTTATACAGATGCTTGTTGTTGTAAGACTAATAATAATATTGTCTTAGGACAACGCACATAGCCGTCTAACCTAAAACTAGACAGAGCCTGTTCTATTGCAGACAGACAAATGATAAACTACATACAACTTCAATTCTTAAATACGTACATATTCATATAATGCGAATACATACTTATTATCAGCGTATCAGTTAGTCACCGACTTTGTTTAATTTGGGATCAGACTGTAGTGTCTGAATTTGTCACAAGCTATACTATTATTATTATAGTTTATAAAATTATTCGACCACCAGCAAGATTATAACGTGACTTACAACAGAAACACACAACAGAGCGAGGACCCGTGTGAACGACTGTCATTCCCGATTCCATTTTCCTGATGAGGTGGGTATAAAGAGAAAAGTTTCTAGCGAGACAATGATACTTACCTTTAGTTTCTCAGACCGAGTCCTAACTTGGCCCTGTACTTCGTTCTTCAGTAAATTGACTTCTGACTGCTTTCGAGTAGTTGCTGAAGGAATTGCGAAGGATTGTTTTAAAATTGAACTTCGAAGTTGTGTTAAGCGCTCTTGTAATGAAATTGGAGTTCTCGTAATTTGAGCGTTGGGTGAATTGAGTTTGTTTTAGTGAATTTTGTGTAATATTGTACATTTTTAAATTTCGAACAGTGAAATGGGGTTTGGAGCCTGTAGTTTCGTATTATGAAGAACTGGAGCGCATACCTATATGTCGTACAAACTCTAATATTACATGTCATTTTTAATGGAATTAGAATTAATAGTAATGATTTATCTATGTAATTATGTCACATTGAAAATACGTATAATGTTTTCTGCAAGAAAGCACATACAATTTGTTTACCTTAACGCCAAAGAACATTAACAAAGTTCAAATTTACAACTCTATGTAGTTCATTCGAAATATGGCGTAATAAGCTTGTTAGCGAGTTAAGAGGATTTAGAATTTGTGCTGTCGTCCTACGCTCAGTTGTTTTCACCTTTCGTGCTAAGAATATGACGTAAGTATGAGCTTTGCGTTCAAACAAAAACAATTGTGTAATAATGTAGCGGTGGTACTTCCACGAGCGCACCGTTATACACGTTCTACCACCGTCTTTATTATCAAATTGATAGACAATATTATAAATTAAATTATGTAAACAAAAACACAAAGATTAACGATGTATTTAACTATGCTTAAATATTACCTTGAGGGAATTATTTGTTACAATGAAGTTCTGGAGTTAATTATAACAGGCGTCTAAAACATGTAACAGATTAATTTCAATTTAATTAGGTTACCTAATTACGTTTGGAATAGACTGAGCTTAAAATCTCACCTGAATTCGTTGGAATCACCGTTCGGGGGTTAACTTCGTTAATACTAGTACTTCTATTGTTTCCAGCACTGGCTGACATTGGGCCGTTTTTTGTTTCGATGCGATTTTCAGTGAAGAACGCACCTACAAAATATATTGTAAGCTTCATTGTCCTGAGTTATTGAAATGAGATTTGGGTTTTATTTACGTGGATTAAGGGCTTGTTGTGAATCTCTCGTGGATCAGTCTGACGCTGTTCTACAAGTATGTCCAAAATTTAATTTCAATTTTAACACGTGTCTGTTAAATGTTAAGTGTCAGGCACCCTGTATTGAGTGGTATATTCTAATCCCCCAATATAAAATTACTAGTGATCTTGTTTGGAATAATACTGTTGTACTTTTTTCAGTCATCGTTTTTGCAAACTTTATATTAACTTTATGTATAATTGTTAGAGCGGAAACCTTGCGACTGAATTTTAGACCAGTTGTCTTTAACCGATTCACCTGAAATTTGGTATACACGTTTAATCTGGATGACAATGCATGCTTAGCTATGTGACGTCATTCCAATGCAAGATGGAGGACTTGTTATTTTTTCTGCATTACCACACTATGGGTATCAAATGAAAGGGCTTGCTGAGAAGAATACGACAACTTTCTTCTTTGTAGAGCATTTAAATAAAAGCTTGTTTTTAAAATGATTTTTTAACATTAATTTTTTTAAAACCATTTATTGGCCGCTATTAAAAGTAAGCGGGCGTAATTATACAGAAACATAAAAACAGTTAACAAAAGATTAAGATAAAATTTTAATAACTAGTCCTATCCCATTAATGAAAGGGTAGATAGTGGAAGGGCTTGCTAAAAGCTCGTCGAGCGAACCGCTCGTTCTAATTTTCCGAAGACTTTACCTGTAATAAGTACATTACGCCACTTGCCGCCAGAAAATGTTATCCGTAAAAACGGTAAGTAACATTAAAACCATTTGCACTGCACTGAGATTGCTATTCCGATAAATGTTTCCCTAATTCGAAAAGTCCATTATATCCGCTTATTGTCGAAGCAAACGAAGCAGTTTTTTCAGTTATAATTTATTATTTTTAGGTGGTTTTTATTAACGTGTGGGAAATAGTATGAAAAGTATCCACGATATCGTTGAGTAGTTCGGGATATGTGAGATTTGTACCAACTAAAGCACTATGATGTTAAAAGGTTTTTGTGATACAACTCATGTGAAATACGAGTACATGTATCAAAACGCCAATTTTGTACGTATGTAATTTCTTTTAATGTAAATTTGTAAATTAAATGTAATTTATTTGTACTACTAGACGATTCAAATATTCATCTACCAGCAAATGGCCTTTATTTATAGTTAATCTTATTCAAAATTTTATAAAGCAAACTCTCATTTAAGATTTTCGAGTTAATGTTACCGATTACTAAGTAGTAGAATTAACTTCTGTAAATTGTATTTTATTTAGTTTTAAACAACAACTTTACAGGGCTACGGAACTTGAACAAATATGAACAATCTACTCCTGCACTCACCGATTGGTTTTTTCTGTGCAAATTGTTTGCTAGTAATCTTTTCTACTGGGATTAAATTGCGACCCTCATAATTGCTCCCGAACGTCACATTTTCAGGGAGCATGCGTTGTTCCTGTTGCATTTGCTGTCCTGTTGGTACGCTAACAGCTTATTATATGCATATTCCTGGCCATAGATATAAATATGTTTGCCTGAATTTCCATTATAACTTTAAGAACTAAGGTCAGACCCGGCGAATATTAGCATGTATACCTAGCCTCGTACCAAATCAAAGCAAACCGTCATAAAATGAAATTCTGAGTACTCCTGACTTTTTAAAGTTACTTATGTACTAGAAATATTTTATTAGGACGAATTAAAAATTGTATGTTACCTGCAATATACGCTACATTATTCCCTGAATACGCAGCCAAATAACGGGGATCGATACCAGATGGTATATGACCAGGTGACTGAAGCATCTGAAGAAAAATTACCAAGAAAACGAACTTCGAAATAATGTATTAAAACAATAGCATATTTTCAAAGAAACTTCATTGCAAAGTGAAATTAAACACTAAATTTAATTTCATATGAACACCAACATATTTTTAAATAAGTAGGTACTTATAACAAATTTTATGCAAAAAATGTTCTTATTTACTTTGCAACGCAGTATAAGTGTAAACAATTCCTAATATCAGCAACAATAATGTAATAAAACTAATTCATAAGAAATTAACTTGTGCGCAGACTACTTTACCGACTTTACGTTGCAACGTGGTATATAAATAAATGTATCGATAAGTGTTACGGTTCTAAATATTAGCGACAATGATACACGTACGGTATTCGGTACAAAATGCGCGCTGGTCGTGTTTGCGAATCCGGATCCCGAACGCCGCACGGCCGGGGACTCACCGCAAGCGTAGCGCATGTCCGGACTAAAATGTTGGCGTCTGCATTACCCATAAACACAATTTGATGCATCTATACATATCATAAAACAAAGTCCCCAGTTTCTATGTGAGCGATTTCCTCAAAATCTATTGAACGGATTTTTGTACGGTTTTTGCTAAACGATAGTGCAACTCTTGAGGTAGGTTTTAGTATGTAGTACATTACGGTTTTGTGTAAATTAACCGAAATATAACGATTACTGTTGTTGAGGTCGTGTGGTTGTAAAAAATCTCGCCTGCTGGGAGCTTTACTCGCTGCTTTTTATAGTAGAGTTTTCGCGGGGTCGGTATTTACGCGGGAAAAACTTCTGCCTACCTCGTTAGGGACTTGGCGTGACGATATGTATGTATATATGTATCTGTGTATGATTTCAAAATTACTTTCTATTAATTAATTTTCTATTGCGTAGAGAAATTTCTTATAGCGTGTGAAGTTTTGAGGCTAAATATGGCCTTAAAGTTTGTGATAATAAATGGATCCATGTTGCTCATAGACATACACGGTAGGAAATTAGGAACACACAAGCCGACTCCGCAAACATTATCTTGTCATCTAAATTATTTCACACCTTGGATTACATTATTGCATTTTAATTAGGGATCTCTATTTTTTTTAATGTAATATAGCCTACGTAGCTCAGTGAAGACGCAACTTTCTAATGGTGAAAGAATTTTTGATATTGGTCCAGTAGTATTTGTGTGAAAACATTACAAACATACAAAGGTTTCCTCTTTATAATATTAGTATAAATTAGTATAGATACATAAGTGCCTCGTACAAAAGAGTAAGGCGAGGCTGAAGTGAGTTTCGACAGTAATATCATTTTGTACGTTGGAACGTGCAACGGCTTAAATTTATTCGGTCTGCGGCGCGGTCGTATTGTAGAATTATTACGTTAAAGCTAAATACGTGGGGCACGGGAAATGTTGCCACAATAAATAAAATTATAAGTATTCCACATTATGTTTGGTTTTTTTTTAACATTGTATATGAGCACTTTTAAAACGTTAAACTTTTTTACAGTCGCATAAAATTTCGAAACGACTTCAGTAGTATTTGGTGTAAGTGTCTACATGTATATAAAATATTTGTCTTTTAAAATGTCATCTGAACCAAGTATTTTTTATTTTTATGTAATATGATATTACAATTGTACATAACTTATAACATGATGCTAATGTCTCGCTTTGTTATATTTTTCTTATTTAAAATTACAATGGCATAAAGTTCAAATTATTGCAAAGCCGGGTAAATTCGAAAAATTAAGATTTCTAATGCCCCAAGAGAGAATTATCATATCCTCCTACCCACGTATTACATGGTACCTACTTACATAGCAATATTATTTCCTGTCGCGCTACTTGCTGAAAACGTCATCATTTGATTTCCCTGAGGATAATCTGAATTAAAAAAAACGAACATTTCACTTAAGTATAATATACATTTAGCGGAGTTTTAGCATCATTTATTAAAGCTTTCAAGTAATTCAAGAGCAATGTTTGTGTCGCTGCTGTATTCGGACAAAATTTCAATAACATAAAACAATTGTACTTTTAAAAGATAAAAACTTATTTACCACATTTATAGGGAATAGGAAGCTCAGGCCAGGGTTCCGCTGCGGATGTACCACCGTCGTAATTCATTACCCAAGGCTGGAGTAACTGAATTGTATTCTGGTCTGAACGACGTCCATCTTCTATAAGTATACAAATACATTATAACTTAGTACGATATTAAGTTATTGGAGACTGGCGAGCGAAGAACGAGTAGAAATAGGCAGCATAAGTAACTACGGATCTTCGGTGGAATCGTCACAGTCTCACGCTGCGATGCTGGACCACGCATCGGCGCTTCAGGCCTTGAGAATGCTCTTTACCCGTGCTTGCATCCCGCCATTGAGGCGTTCGATGGAATGATTATTCTGTTCCGGATACCAAATAGGTGACATTACGAAACTGTAGTCAGTTATGATATTTACAGATAAATTATTCATTTCCACACAGCAACTAGAGGCCTTGCTGGCAACGTCGCCATGGGTTCATTATAGTGTGTTCGGTAAAAAATATGATTCATAAAGGTAGGTAATAAGGATTTTATAACTTAAATATTATTACGTACTTACATATCACATCCATAACAATACTTGTAAGTATTACTTCACAAGTGCTATAGTAAGTACATCTAAGGGTCTGCTACTTTTCAATCGAAAGTATAATAATATTGGTCATTTATTAGTTTTTTAAGTACACATAATAAGGCGTAAATAAAATTACCTGTATCGGGCCTTTGCTGTCTAATAATGTAACGATCCATAACGTTAAAAGTGATAAGGATTTCTCTGGAAAAAATGAACTTCTAGCATTTGACTCGGATTTACCTACTGAAAATTTTAAATTCAACAAACAAATTTTAAAATAGGCGGGAATCGTAAAGTTTTTTTTACAATAGCTAAAGTGTTATCACAGATACAGTCTAGGATTTAGGATGTTATAAAATAAGTCGTTAAAATGTTTTTTTTTTATAATATAACAAAGTTCCGCTATATTTTCTATCGACATCTTAATATCTGTTTAATAGTCTACTCTAAAAATTAAATTCAATGTTCATTTAAATATTTCCACATCGATGTTTGATTTTTTAATGTTATGATAATATCGTATCAATGATTTGATATCAAAAATATCTTTTGATATCGATATTATCAAACATTCGATATATTTATGGTCTATCTCTAAATACGACATTTGTCAAGTCTGTTAGTGACAGTCAAAGAGTAAAGTAATTCACTGTAGACAGTAATTGACAGTGTCAATAGTATAGTTTGAATATTTCTTTTTTGTTAGTTTTAGTCATTGCAAGCTGCATTACATTTCTAAATAACAATCAAATGTATTAACCATTTTACTGGGGTTTGAAGAGGCATTATACTTTTCTAAAAATACGTATAATTCTATAAAAACACTATATTTAACATGGAACTTCAGGACACTTACTATAATAAATCGGAATATGTTGAGACGGTGAGTTGTTTATTGTTGTAATAAATCACATGAAAGTAAAGAATTAATTCATATATTATGTACTATAATACTTTATAATAATATCAGTAATAAGTAGAACATACCCTACTACCCCAAATTCCTATATTAAGCATATTCTATTTCATAAGTCTTGTCCATTTTACATTTTTATTGAATCTGCTGTTTTTTGTCATTACAGGCCTCTGGAAATAAAGTGAGCCGTCAAACAGTGCTATGTGGCTCGCAAAATATAGTGCTTCATGGTAAGGTTATTGTTCAAAGTGATGCTATAATTCGGGGAGACCTAGCCAACGTGAAAACTGGAAGGTTTTGCATTATCAGCAAAGGATCTGTCATAAGGCCACCTTTTAAGAAGTTTAGTAAAGGGTGAGGTTCTAGTGTCTCTATTAATACACATTAACAATTTATCATTTGCTCCTGCACAACCAGCATACATCTGAAATCATAAATCATGATTATCCACTGCCAGGTACAGTGCCGCTTGGAGATAGTCCAGTTTGAAGTAATTGGTTTAAATATCTTTCTGCTTATTTACTATTGCAGATTAAGTTTGTCTACATAGATTAGCATGCATTAAGAGCTGTGGTTTAACTTACATTACCTGAGAATGCTGTTAGTATGTTACTCAAATAGTGTATCTAGTGTTGATTAAAATCGTATTAATTTAACATCAATTATTATTATTATTACCATCACATATATGTTTTAATTAAATTTAATATTTTTCCAGAGTAGCCTTCTTCCCTCTACAAATGGGTGACCATGTTTTTGTTGGTGAAAACACAGTTGTAAATGCAGCTGTTGTCGGGTCATATGTTTATATTGGGAAAAATGTGGTTATTGTAAGTATTTACACTATTCTGAATTGTTTATTTGTCTGCAATCACTGGTACAACAATTCTGGGTGACAAGTGAATGTCAAACATTTATTTGTTGTTTATACTTTCTATTATTTGCCTGTTAATGTGAAGATTCCGAATGATCTTACTGTTTGATTGATAGTTTATTACTGTTTCAGGGTAGAAGATGTGTACTCAAAGACTGCTGCATGATCGAAGACAACTCTGTGTTACCAGCCGAGACTGTTGTGCCCTCATTTGCAAGATATTCTGGAAGTCCGGCAAGACTCATCACAACTCTACCAGAAGCAATGCCAGATCTCATGACAGAGTTTACCAAGAGCTATTATCAACACTTTTTGCCTATAACTGTACAGTAATTATTAAAAATTGAATAAAAGTAAATGTCATGTTATTTAACTTCATGTAGTATTTCAATGTTACATGTGTACTATTACCTATACTATAGTGTATTGTAATTTTTAAATTCTTTTGAACTATATACGAAGGTTATATGCAGCTATAATTTATTTAGTTTCTAAGTAATAAAGAATATAAATGCTTTTTTTAGGAGTTTAATTATTTTAAACTTATTATCATTACCTTCATTCTTCTTTTGTCTGCGTTTAATTAAGGCACTAGCTACAATGTTTAATTAATGTTGTGATAGTTATTATCGCAACTTAAATGTGATAGTTAATATCGCAACTTAAAGTTGGTATAAACATATACATAAGTACGATTATGGCTGGATGCTATAAAATGCTTTTGTATTACCATTCAGTATGAAATTAAAATGTCAAGTAAAAAACTAACGTCAGTATGATGCTATGTGTCATGTCGTCATGTCATATCATTTCATTCATGTAGAAAGCTTGGTGCTTGGTGATGCATCCGTGTATTCGACGTTGGTTTTATTCTGTTAATTTAACCCAAAATAGCGATATAACATCGCTATTAACTTAAAACACCGATTACAAAGATACCCCCACCATGGCGGGGAATAGCAAGAGTATGTTTGAAATTCAGATGGAGTTTCATTATTCCGACCTATGTATACCAACAAATCACCTTTTGACTGGTAGGTTTACATATTTATATTGAAAGTTGATTCGCAGTACATCAAGTTGTATATAGATAAGAAGTTTTCTCAATACTTCCTATTGTCGTACGGTGACCGAAATATAGGCAGTACTCAGCAGTTCTTTTGAAAAACCGCTTCGTGGCTTAAACGACCTTTCGCTGAGCTCGTAATATTTTTACCGTAATATTTCAGAACAAATATTACACGCTTCTTTTAACAGCAACTGGTATATGTTGTTATTATTGTATCTATATTGTTATTATTGTACCTATATTTTTTGGTATTGAAAAGTAAGTTTATGGCTGTACTTACATCGACAAAAAAAAATATTTTACTTGACAGACATTCATAAAAAATACCTACAGTGTAAGACAATGGATTGACATTAAGACCTGTTAATTTTCTATGTCTTATGTTAAGAAAATTATGCTCCTTCAGTTAAATATCAGTTTTTTTTCCTTATATTGGTAGTAAATTATCACGGGGATGTTTCAAAACCATAATTCTAACCACCAGTGAGAGTTAAAATATCCTAGAAAATCTTCACTTGCTCTCCTTGAAGAATTCAAAATTTTTAAAAGTTGCTTTTCTTGTTTGTTTGATTTGTAGATGATAGGCCTGTTTTTTTTTCATCTTTATACTCTTTTAGAATACCACACCGAATACCATTCCCACACCCACACATATACAGTGCCAGATCAGAATGCCGAGTACGAGGCTCGCAGAAGTGTTCTAGTCGATGGCGGGGATAGATTTGGAGTGTCGTCAGTCGTGTTCGACAAATTCGAGGAACTTGTGTGGATGGGGAATCAGGGTGTAAGTTTGGTTCTGAGTATATAATTTTACAGCATTATACTTATGTAGAAAGAATTGCAATATGTTATGCTGCAGCATTGAAATATAACACATTGTGACTATTACATCCTCCCAGTATTCTTTCAAACCTCAGAATATCATCTTCAGCAGAAGTCCTTATTATCGCTACTGTTGAATATAGGTATTTTTCTGGAATAAACAGGGTAAGGCTTTTGTGTGTCACTTATTATGGCTCTAGAGGATAACAAGCAGGGTAAATGCCTAAAGTTTCACACTTACCGAGGCCTCACACAACAACTTGAGTAGACATACAGTTATTTTTGAAACTTAATTTTATACCTATAAGTATTAGTCAAAACAATAAATTAGCATTGGTATAAAAAGTTTTATTATCAGTATCAAAATTATCTCTATCATGTTTGGTCTTTATATGTTGTATCGACGCTAGACGGGAATGCTGAGAATAATTGGTGATGACTGTTAAATATCAATAAAGAGAAATGCTTTACTTTGGAGAATATAGCAGATAATATAAAAGCTTGCTATCACTTCTTATCAATCATAAATACATTTAAGATAACTTGCACAGAAAAAAGGTGCCTCGCAATGGTTAATATTAAATTGTGAATATTTGTAACAGCCATGTAGCAAAAGGTATCCTATCCTATTAAAAAATATAGTGTTGCCTTGTATTTCCCTGTGTTTCGTTCGTGTTTGTGTGGAATTGAATAACAAACAGTCAACTATTGTAATAATACAATGTTTTATTCAATAAAAGACAAATACAAGTGGTTGCTTTTACAGATGTTTTTTATTTATTTCCAGGGTCATGTAACATCGTACTATGGCCCAAGCATGCAGAGATACACATCATTCCAAGTACATGAATCCGATGAAGTGAGAGACATCATAACTGTAGACCAGGGGATCTATGTGTTAACTAAATCCATCTTGCGTCACCAAATACGAAGAGGCATCCCTAAGCATACTTTTAGGTAATTGTTTTTATACCTATAAGTATTATTTTACTCAGTCATTATTAATTAATACACATATTATTTTAATGTAGGTATGTAAAAAAAATAAGGGTAGTTTTTATTATTGTTCAATTTATTATTTTATCAAATACTAGTAAATTATCAATAATAGTTTATGACTACTGGAAATTTATTAGTCTAGTAATCATCAGAGATCAGGGTTGATCCTCTTGGGATCAAAAAGTTTTTGTTTGAATTTAAAAAAAAATTCTTTAAAATTATCATAATTTTATTCTATCACCATAGATCCGCCAATATGACTGATATGCAATGTCTGTTTGAAGTGAACAAAACCAGATTATTAATGGGTGGGCACCAAGATAAGCTTTTGGATTTGGATCTGACTAAAATGAAGGAAACAGCTATTGTAAGTATAGGTTTATTTCTAACAAAAATGTGGATGCTAGACAACTTAGTTTTTGGCATTGTAGTCAAATATGATGTGATGATTTAAGATATAACAATTTCAAATGACATTGAGGACTGTATCTATAGTCAGTAGATTGTGCATTAGATTTCCGGACAGCCCATACATCATGTACTGACCACTTTGTCAGTTGTCCGGGTGTAATATTTTACCAAAAAAATATTACGTAGTAGTATAATTTATGTTTGTCATTTGTCTGGTTACCATGACAAAGGCATTGAATTGCCCGATTTGGAATCATATAACTGTGTGTGCAATAATTTTACTCTGTATGCACGATTAAACATTTGTATGTCCTTACGGGCTGATTGTAGCGCACTAACCTAATGTCAAGACCTGTATCACCTACATTCACAAATAAAAAATTTGAATTTGTACTTTAGGTATTATTATGTACTGTACTATTTAGCCGATCGAACAAGAGGGTTGTGCGGTGTTGCGCAGTGGCGGCGGATCTCTCGTCGCCTGCGGCAGCGCCGATGGGACGGTATCCCTTCGAGATATAAGGAATATACGTCAGACGGAACACAGCTTCAGGGCGCACTCGGCATGTTTATCGGACTTAGATATGCAAGGAGATCTGCTTATCACATGCGGATTTACACAGACGTAAGTCACTTGATGATTTATATAACAAAATCTTTGTTATGTACAACAGTAATTATAATTATAGTAATTTTTTATATGGAATTATCCATATAAAACTTAACTACTGATATTTTTTAAAGTTCAATAAAATGCATTGTATATAATCAAGTCAATCAAGTGAATATGAAGTTCAATATTATTAGGATTATCTATGTATAATAAAATAATTCAATTTGTTAATTAAAATACATGAGAATAACTTCATCATAATATCGCAATAATACCAGCCTCAATGTGGTATAATACAGAACTTACTGAATACGAAATAGGGTAGAATCAGTCTGGAATAACTGTTTTTGATATATAGAGCTATACACTTTATGCATTAGATGTTTCCCGATTAAAGAGAGTGTCCAGTAAATGTTTTTATTACATACCAGTTGACCCGGCAAACTTCGTACGCCCCCAAAAATTTCAATCTGACATTCTGATCTTTAAAATAATTACAAAATGATTTTTTTTTATTGTGTTACTTGTATGAAGATCCCTAAAGGGTTTTTTTTAGTTTTTAATCAATGTACAGAATTGAACTCTTCAACAGTTTTATTATATGTTTAGATTTTAATTTTTATTGATATGCATGAAGAGAATGATGAATGTAGATGAAGCACGGCAGGTTTGTAAGGACAGAGATATTTGGCACTCGCTGCTT
>DWGJ01002505.1:0-15554 GCA_018246895.1 Aspitha aspitha aspitha | reverse complement strand
ATACCCATACTGTAGTAGTGCAGAAAAAATAACAAGTCTGCCATCGTGCGTGATCAGCCATATTAAAATTAGAATAACGTTACATAGCTAACGTTTTAACGTTTTATGCATTCAAGCCAATTTACTTTATATTATGTAAATCTTAAGCGTTGTCTACTCGTAAATTCAAATCACAATTACAGTCGACTAACCACGACAATATTATAAACATTAAATTACATTAAGACACTAAGTACTATTGCCAGTTCTATTTAAAGTTGATACACATTTAATATCATAATTTATATGGCAAACCATCCACTATTACTTTAATATTTTATTCCCATATTTCACACCTCCTCTTATATCGAGTTTATACGAAACTCGGGATAGACGATGAAGCGCATTTTCTCAATGCAAATTTTAAGAACCTAGCGAGGTTCTACCCACATTTTTGTTTATTTAAATTTTGCTTCGCGAGCTTTAGCAATATTTTACGGAGTTTACATCGTAAAAAGTATGAACGGGCAAACAAGCCATTTTATATGAAGCGAACGTTGCATTTCTCACACCGCGAATAAAACTGAAATCATATATGTCCTAGGACACAGACAGGTCCATTGAAACCACTAAGGACGTATTGCATGCGAATACGTTTGCAAAACTACGCTTTCCGTATTGCAATACAGCTAAGAGTCGCGATAAAAATACTAAAATTAAAAGAATTACCCGTACATTTGATGTTATGCGATTACACTATGTAGTTAAAACTTTTTTCTAGCTGGGCTTGCTTTTTGACTGAAAATTGCGTTACTAAAAATGAAATTTTCTACACAGGACCATTATGAGTGGAAAACTTTAGTCTCTGCCTATTTCAATGAAAACTAGGCGTGACTGGCGTGACTATAACAATATCTAAATTAAATGGACAAACGTAATTCATTGTATTTAGAGAAAACACCTTTGTTGAACTAATTAAAACAAATATAATATAAGAACAGTATAAAATCTGATTGCATGCAAACGCGAGTACAACGACGTATATTGCTATAATAATGCCAACTCATGGAGCTATTATGGCGCCGATTAATTCAATTATTGCTTGAAATAATTATTATTGCACGTTTTAATGGTGTCGCATTCAAACGTGACTAAAAAACAATACTTACTAGACTGATTTTAAACAGAAATTTAAAAAATGTCTGTAAGGATTTTGTAGATATCTGTTTCAGTTTTGTAGTTCTTGACTCTTTTATTAATATTACTATTATATAATTAATGGTCGTTCCTTTACATGATATAAGAACGATGTTTTTACGCGTATATTATTCAT
Source organism: Aspitha aspitha aspitha (assembly GCA_018246895.1). NCBI lineage: Eukaryota > Metazoa > Arthropoda > Insecta > Lepidoptera > Hesperiidae > Aspitha > Aspitha aspitha. Next base: position 14,242 of record DWGJ01002505.1, on the reverse strand, counting down.
TTATTTTGTTGTAATTATGTATTTTGTTGTAATTATGTATTTTGCTGTAATATGCGTATTTTATTAATAATCCAAATAAAATGTTTCTTTGTTATTACATTTTTCCGCAAATCTCATGTGCGTTTATATAATTACAGCATTCAAAAATAAATATATTTACTTATCGAGTTTAGACTTTGCCCGCGATATATGTAGTAGTGTAACTTACGTGTATCTTTATCGAACCAAATTTACTCTCTAGATAAATATTAGTTTTAAAAACTAACGAAACCGCTGCAACTATCCTAACTATATACATAAACTAATAAACGAGTGGATAAAAACCCCTGTAACTATTTACACAGACAGACGGAGTTCGCATTTATAATATTAGTAGGGATTGTGGCACTAGATTTAATCAAATCACTCACATCATATCACTGTGATAATATACCTACACGACTGTAATGTCAGAAGTTATAGCATCTAATCCAATAATAGTGAAATCACATTAATTTACAATGTACCAATTGAATCAATCGGTTGTAATCAGGAAACGACATGATCAATCAATTTGATGGACTACTGCTTACTAGGTGCTTCCTGAATCTGGAGTGGGAATATTCACTCCCGCATTACAAAGTAAAATATAAACAGCACAGCCAATAGTACTACTGGTCCAGGTTTATGTATTTACAGAAAACCTAATTTACACAACATAAATGAACCAAGTACGGTAGTTGAATATAACGACGCAGTTTTTTTACATTCTATTACGGTTCAATCTTATTGTCCATTCACTACAACAAGATAAATAATAATGTAAACAAATCTTTCACAGCATATTTATCTCAAGTTCACACAAGTATGTAAAATTAATTGTCAGCATCTGTTCTACATAAATAACATTCTTCAAAAACGTCTGAATTATCTACATTTCCAAAAAATGCTATTATAGCCAAGACGACGATGAACGTGGCTGTAAAAAAAAGCGACTTTTTTTATAATATATTCTTAACACTAATTTTATATTTGTATACAAATATAACTTTTCCTTCTAAATATTACATCACAATTGTTTTACAATGGACGGATATAGCGGGTATCATATACAAAAGTTGCCATCAATATCATTTGTGTTTTGTAATACTCGGGAATTTTCAATTTTCCGAAATGCCTTATGGGAGCGAAAATTTTTATTTTTATCCGCCGCTTAATGCAAAGTCCAATACGGAAATCCTGTCTTAAAGCGTCTTAACAGAATACTTAAAAACACCGTTAGAGATTATCCCTGAATAATTCGACTGAAAAGCTACGCTCGTCATTCGTAACCGCTAGACTGGGTCAGTGGGACTCTAAAAACTGAATCGTTCGTAATTTTTCTTACAATTTGTAACGCAAGCGTTCCAACCCAAACCCCGTGATAACGAACCTTGCTTTCACTGAAAATCTCTGTTTATCCGTCATGTTCTACTGGTACGGTGAAAAATATTTTAAGACTCGTTTCTCTCCCGTCAATGACTTAAAACATTTAGATATATGTATATTATGTACTAGCTTTTGCCGCGGCTTTGCCCGCCTGGAAATCAGTCTGTCACAAAGTTTTCCCGCGTAAATGTCAACTCGGCTGGAATTCTACACATGCTCCACAACCTCCTCTATATTCAAGTCAAAGTCTCATCAAAATCTGTTCATCCGTTCCGGAGAGTAGCCCAGACGAATAGAGAGAGACCCCTTTCGCTTTATAATATTAGTATAGAGTATAAATAGGCATGTTTCATTGATGATGATTTGATTTTGGCAGTATGTATAGGACAAAATTTTGTTAACATAATAACAATTCGTTACAATTGACTAATTGATTTTAATGAAACTTAATTTGTGCCAAAGTTGGTTTAAATACATACCACATAAATTACCACGTACTACATTGACTACTCTATTAAAATAAACTTATTATAATCAGCATCACCGCAAGGCAGGGTAGTTTGAACGTAAACATAGCATTGAATTTGTACATATTTCTCCGTAGTTTTTTAAACGTTGTAACATAATTAAGATATTATATTTTAGAAATATTCATAACTATTATCCGTTTCCTTAGGAAGTAATTATCAGGTACTAATAACACGCATGGGACAAAATTAAACACTACTAAAGTATTGAATAAAGATAAAATATTGTATAAAGTTTTCAAGTATTGAAGATTATTTGCATTAAATCGCCATATAAAATAAGACAAGCGCCAAGGTGAATAATTTGGCAAGCAAGAGCTAGGAGTACTTGCCCCAATCTGTTGAGAGCGGAGGCTTCCTGAGACGCCGCCTAGCCGCCGCCACTGACATACGTCTCGCATTTATTTACTCGACACGGATTAATACGACGTCATCAGAAAAGCACAGAAGATACTCGATCATGTCATAGAGCATAAGAATGAGGAATCTTGCGTGAGAGCGTTTAATGATCCCTAATAGTGCACTCTCGGACAGATCACTCTGATTGCTGGTCACATAAAGTAGTAGATAAGTGCTCTTATAACATCGATTTGCTTTACTAGCTCATTTTAGGTCCTCCTATATTTGGGTAGGTATTTTGATTGAAATAATTGAAAATACGAAATAATTCCAAAGCTGCCCGCTATTTCTACTGATTAACGTAATGGCGGAATATACCTAACCAAATTGATGCAGAAAACAGTAAATTAAAAGCCAAATAAAAATATATGATCCAGTTACAAAAAAACGTAATCGTTCTTGGTTCATCTACTTAACAAAATAGCCTTCTTAATATCTGGGACCGTCCGAAGGCGAAATTTGTTTGCCCAGACAAGAACTCCTAGGGCAGAGCATAGGAACAGCTTTTCTATAAATATTCGAGAGACTTAAACGCTCTCAGTGGCTTTCGAAGATATTACTGAGATTATATTCCCATCTATCTCACTTTTGAAACTGTTCATTCCTGCAAACAAAGAAAAGATGTAATTCAAAAGGATATGCATTACTATTGGTTTTACAAGTCGAATTCTTTCTATTTACACATTAAGATCACACTGTATCAACATCACACCATTCCTGCAATAATATTACTAGATCAAAATAATTGCCGACATCCCGAGGCGTCATATCAACGAATGGAGGGTAGATAGTGATGTGCTTAATACTGTAACCCAACACTAAGGGATATGAGAAGATATCGAACAAATAGAAACAATATAAGGAAAAGTGCTAATGACAATCGAACGGAGCGTTGTAAGACCGTAAAGAATTAGATATGGCACAATAGTTCCATTGTGTCTTGCGTCCTTAGCAATAGGGTCCATTTTGGAAATTGTTGATACGTGTGATTGAATAAGAATTGTATTATGGACCTTAGTAGCGTTTCGATATATCGACAGTTTTTTTGCTCTTGTGTGTTACTATTTAATTGATTTCGTATTAGCGGTCCGACTGGGCGGTATCTACATCAGTGTTTGTATTTCGCGCCACGGTCAACAACTAATCTCCGTCAGAGTAATTAATAAACACATGTCTCCTAATCGCTTAATGCATTGCTGGTATAGCAGTAACGACTTACCACACGTTTGGGATTTAGGAATGTGCAATATAGTATAAATTTGGCTTATGTAATCCCTACTATCCCTATTTTTTAAAATGAACTTATTTGAATTTGCGTCGGATGTGTATGAGTATATTTTTTATATAACCATATATTTAAACGGGAAAACACCAGAATATAGGTCAACTTTGATCAATCTTCACAGTTGTCCAAAGGGATAAGACCGGCACAAAGGATACGTATACAGTCCTCCAAATTCCAATCTCTTATACTCGGTCTTTTGCATGATAGATGACCGGATCACATTGGCACATTTCAAATATAATTCCTCTTACACAACTTACAAATTCAATTTCAAACTGTCGACACCTATAGCTGTAAAACGATCTTCCTCCCACCCAACTTCGATGGTCGGATTTAACGACTTATCAATCAAAAGTTTACCCATTGTTTCTCGTGAACTTATTGCCGGTCACAGAATAACGTTTACAGTAAATAATGGGAAATAAATTCAGAAGTTTCTCTTCGATATCATTGCAATTTCGATTTAAGAAACATAATAGACCGACCAACAAAAGTTCCTGTTTGTAATGAGTTTTAGTTAGCAATTGTACATTTTGCTTAAATATATAGATACGCTTAAGGCTTTATTCTACATACCATTCATAGAGACAGTTTCTGTTAGGATAGGCAAAGGTAACAAAATTACTTCGCCTCATAAAACCGTTGCGTAATACACCTGTCATTCATTCTGTCTACTGTCTACTCGCCCAAATAATGTAAACATCACTTTCATTACCTCACATACGAATAACTCCTGTGCTAAATCTGCCAATTTTTTTTTTTTACAACATGATAAAGTCATTCAGAGGTTTACTAAATTCCACATACATACGTTTTTGTACAAAGCTTAATATATTATCTTGTCGTATTTTTCCTTCAACACCAATTCGAATTTCTCAGTTGATAATCCGCTCATTCATAGCTATCTAGTACATACCTAAATAATAAAACTCTCAATAATATTTCTCTTACTATCTTCATCACATCCAATTATTTTTGCATCTCTGAGAGCATTTCAAGTTCTATTTCTGATTTTCTTGATGGCGCAATAAAATGATTTCTCTAAGGGTGTCGAACATAATATAAACATGTATAAGTGTGCGTGTTTATGTGGCACCTCACAGGCTTGCCCTGAGGCATTGTTCTAACTTGTTTCTTAATACATCCCCGGAGAACTGTTGTGATGTGCTTCTACATCGATAACTCGTGTTCTGCTTAAATATTTTTCGTATAATTTTTGTTTTCTTTATTATAAGACATACACGTATAGGTAAATTTTCAGATGCAAAGATCGTATAGCAAACGTTTTGTGCAATTAAGGAAAGGATAAACATTTTTGTTATAAATTAAGTCACATTTATAAGTAAAATTTAAATATCACTTGCTATAACGGTGAAGGAAAACATCGTGAAGAAACCTGCACACCTTAGAGATGTTATAAAGTATAATATTTTCTGAGGCGTTTGAAGTCTACCAATCTGCACTTGGCCAGCGTGGTGGACTATTGCCTAATTCCCTCTCACTATGAGAGGAGACCCGCTCCAGCAGTTGACCACTAAATAGGGTCGAACAACAATTTTTTCTACCCCCTTTAACACCTAGCGCGAATGTACAACAATATTCTTTCTGCATACTAAATACAAAGACATTTCTACATGTTGCGTTGTCTATAACTTTAACTTTTCATAGCGCTGCGCTGTCTAACCTATTCTAAGCCCGCCGAGTTCATGAACTATTCGAATACTGAAGTAAAATATATCCCCGTTTATAGGTATGCATATAACTTGAAACTTTGTGAAGTAACAATTCTGTAATATCTTTAAATGTACCCATATTTGTGCAAATAAAAGTCTTTGTCTTTGTAATTACGGGTCGTGCGGCCGACCACCCTACACTATTCCGTTGTGCATTTAATCAATAAACATCACAGGAAGAACGCACATTTGTCCTTAAGTACTCATAACTTAAAGTTAACTGTTATTACCAACATAAGAGAAACATCAAGAAAAATAACGATAAATATGTAACTAGTTTTATCGCGTTTTACTCAGCGAAAAAAATGTATGGTTTACAAAATGACATCTACTAAATATGTACATAGTATAAGAACTTTTTAGCAACGCCAAGGGTTGACTGGCAGAGAATGCCACTAGGCATAAGCACGCCTTTTGTATAAAACAATAAAGGGTAAATAAATAAATAAGAATGCAATATTAAAAAAGGGATATGCTTTTTTTCAAATACTGGGTATTGTGATTGTGTGTACAGAAATAATTTAAAAAATAAATGTAAACATTAATATTTTTTCATTTTTGATCTCAGACGAACATATCCAACTACAATAAGTGTCGCCAATCTACGCAGACTAATATTTACATTTCCACAGATTATATTCTGCAATTTGATTCTCCGTGTAAAATTACCTTACGCGGCTACCGAATAGATTTGTTTGCAGGAAAAACTGGCAGCGCGGACAGAGACAGAGACGAATCGCCCGACACTCGCATTAGCCACGCCGAGCGCGATGGCCGACGGTCCAACATTGAAACGGGTAATTGAAAACCGACAAAACCGCTGCATCTTAATAAAGATAAAAAATATTGCACACTGCACAGACGAGAAGTGCTTTTGCTTAATTAAAAGTAGCGGCAACCATACGATTTATAAATACCGCGGCTTGTATGCTTCACTAGAATCCAATTTCAGCTTGATGTTAGCGAAAAAAATGTATTCCTCTGCGCAATGAGCTCACGAGAAATGCCTTATTTTTGCCTTTATTTACCTACAACGTTCTATAAGGTGATGCCCTCAATGTCTATTAACCTACATATATCCATTATATACGCATTACATGTAAGTATATGTACGACTGTAGCTAAATAAATGTCCTCATTACTTGTACTCATATTTAAGTAGATCAATTAATAATTATTCATTCATCCATACGTATTCCTAGTTCGATCGCTAATGAGACAAAACTTAGAGAAATTAGTAATATCTTTGTCGTCCATTAACTCATTGTCTATAAATGTATTTAACGTAAACAAAAAAATAAGACTATTTTGGCAATTTACCATAGCCTGCTACACAATAAAATTTGAACGCTAAAATCAACCATCAATCAAAAAAGAGACAGGAGATCTTAATTATGTCCCAAAAGTTACCTCTGTTAAGAGCCACATCCGTTTTTAATGTCACAATAAATCACGTAACTGTTACAGTCGGGGCAACAAGGATCATAATTAATGACATTTCATATAATAACACATTTTTTTTTTATTATACAACGTTTTACTAAAAATACAAAGGATATATTAAAAATTTACCTACCATAAATCAAGTTTTACGTTAAAGTATTCCATAAATTATTTAAATTTGAAAATTTGTAACATTCACATTGTCAAATAGAAAGCCAAATTATTCAAAAACGTACAGTTCACATTAAAAATAATAATAATAATTCTGTCCACAACATTTTGAGTCATTTGAAAAATATGAAACATTTCTTATTGCTGACGTTTGTCAACAGATACCAAAAAATAAAACGAGAGACTAACAGTCCAGAAAAATGTACTGAACTTGTTTGTCTTTGCCTACATCTACAGATGATAAATGGTAGACGTATCATTCGAATTTTAAAGCAATCTTCCCCGTAAAGGATGCTATTATTGGTAAGTAAAATAAAATTATTTACATAATATTATTAATAGTTTATTTTAGGTAATTTATTTTTCTTTCTTTTTTAATTTATGTCTAGCGTGCTGAACTACGATAATGTTGAACTCGCGGTGCGGTGCGACCATCATTTCGATTTTCTTTGTATTTATTCTTAATATTAAAACTTCGTCCAATGGGTCCTGTAACAACGATCGATAGCATTTCAATTTCAGCCCGAGCAAGACAGAGATTCAAATTTGGAAGACGATTTCAAATATGATCTATTGTAATTCTTACGAGTTCCGTGATGCATATCTGCGTCATCATTCCCAAACGGCAGAGGCCGGCGCCGAGATTTGAAGCCGTGATTAGGTTTACGTTCGTCAATATCGATGCACCTGTAGACAAAGACAAAAACAAACTAAGTGTAAGTGTAAAAAAACAATTCGTTTAATCTTACATTTAGAAAAAATATATTTAAATATATTTAAACCGATACCTTCTTTGTTCGTCATAATGACACTTTCTACCGATTCGTCCTCCATTATACGGTCAACTATAGGGTTTACGTTGTTAATGGACGCCGTCTAAAATATTACAATACAATTATAAATTTTATTACTTTCGCAACCCTTAGTTATATTATTACACTATTCGATAATAGTCTTTATTTTTACATATTATGTTTGTCACTTTTGAGCAGCTTTAGACACAGACTATCCACGCTGTTGTTATACGAATTGTCAGATCTCATACATTATGGTGGACAGGCTTTGCTTAAGACTTGTAATAACTCACCGTGCTTACCAACCACTCGTCCCGAGAGTCCTTCAATAAGTTTGATAAGATCTTCATCGTTCTTCTGGAAAATGTCAAACGTTATATAATCAACAATTACCATATTTTATTTTATACATAAAAAAATTATACTGAAGTCTGTTATTTATTCATACATGACTACAAAAACAATGCACTTAAAGGATAAATAGCTAGACAATCGCCGAACATCATGATAATGAAAGCTTTTTAGTCACCTGTTATTTTAACGTGATTTTTGTTTACGGCAAACTGTATTTCCGCTATATGGCAACACCGCTTGATTCCTTTTCCCGCTTAGTGCTTTTTCTTTTCAGATTTTCCCTTTTTAGGAAATTTATATACAGCACACGTCGCGTACTGCTTGCCCGCGACCACGGCGATTTCCACGGATCTCGTCACAATTCGATAAGCAACTAACTCGTCTAGTATATCCTGTTGGTCATGGTTAAACAATACATAAACGTTAGTGGCGGCGCAAAAACAAAATTTAATGTTGGCAAGGTACATTTGGCAAGGCCCTCTGATGGTGCAAGGAGAAGCGTTTATAAAATAAAAAAATACTTGAAATTAAACTGGTGCCTCCACTCCACCCACTCTTTATGCCGCCTCTGATAAAAGGTTTACTGTTAACGAATATGACCTTTTCTAAATATCGTAATATCAATATCTTGGGACAGATTAAGGAGAGCCTATAAATGTTATAGTAACTGGATACATAGTATAATATATATATATATAATTTCTAATGATATTTATGTAGATATTTTTAACTGCGGTCATGTTCATATTTCATTAGGGCACGTGAAATCCTAGTCGGGCAAATAAATAACTGGGGACAATTCCACACAGTGTCTGATCCCAAATTAGACAATTTAAAGCCTGTATTATGGCAACCGGACAGCTGATAAACATCCATAATATACACACTATGTAGTACTCATATAGATATTTACGCCCAGACACAGAACAAACAAATGTGCTGCACACACAAATGTTTGTCTCCGGTGGGAATCGGACCCACGACCTCCGATTTTGCGGTCAAGGTCTCTAACCACTCGACCACGAGGCCAGTCTATATATGAGTTTATCGAAGTCGGCAGTGTCATAGCGTAAAATTATTCTAAACTGTGCATTCACAAGTATATACATATTTGTGTATAAGCAACAAAAAGGACTTAACTATTTCGCCCATGGCTCTCTGAACAGCGGAAGTGAACAGTGGCAAACGGTGCGACACCGTTTGGTGGTAATTCAAAGGGACTGTGCTCATTTCGATGAAATCTGAAAAATACGGACGCCATTGCGATGACAGTAATTCGCCTTAAATTCGTTTATTAATGCCTGAAGATAAAGACAAAATAATTGGTCAACATAAGATAAAAATTTTGATTGTAAAATGTAATACAGAATTTTATTTTATTTATTTGCTATTTATTATTTACTAAATTAAGCTACTCCTAAATATAAAATATCTATGTAGAGTATTCAATAGAGAGTAATAAAAAGCTGGTTAATTGAAAAGTACAGTGGTCGACTAACTATGACGTCACTGTTCTGAGATTATTTCATACATTTGTTTTACAAAGAGAAAAGTGCCTCGCGAAAATTATAAATAATGATCATAGATATTCATGTACAAATAGGTACTTGTTTTTCCAAGACTTTTGTATCGAATCATCTGTGATTTTAATATTACTTTTGTTATAATATATAAACATAAATATATACTTAGATAACTTTTTTATTAGTGGCGTTATAGCAACACAGAAACTAATTTATAGTGGAGGAGAGAAGAATGTGTCATGGATAATGGATACCACTAAGCCAGGACTCCAAACCGCATGCTGTCAGATTTAGTAATAATTATTAGTAATATTTCAAAACAATTATCGCAAATTAGCATTTAAATATCATCTATTTGAAACATCCAAGGAATTTATTATCTTACCGTTTCGATAAAACACAACTCCTAGCACAAACGGATTATCCTCAATACGCTTAATAATATTTACTGTGCACTGAGGGAAATCCTGAAAGAATTTAAATCATCGTAAGTTATGTATAATCCGTCCAAAGAAGTAGGTATCTACTCGTACCCACTCAATTTATACATCTAGAGCTAACAAATTGTTTGTTTACTCACCTTTGGTATATCCTTTGCTGACATGTTGTGTTTGTACATTCGCGATATAAAGTAATAACGCAAAATGCGAAAACACAAAACTATTTAAACAATGAATAAAATGTATAAAATAGTAAAATATATTACAAAAACATTAAAAGGTACCCATAAAGTAATCTCGTTGGTTACACAATGCCATTTTTGAGCTTAAAAATGACTTTTTATTATTTATTTATAAGCATTATTTAGAGCTTTCTTTAAATCCTCTCTAGTACTATCCTATTTTCATAGCAACGCAACAAAGCAGTGCGTATTAATTTGCGTGCTATGCGGCCTATGCGTCAGCAAAGATGTCCTTGAATTATGAGAGAGGTATAAAAGTTTATTTAATTTTATTCATTCCTTATTTTGTTTACAGTTTAGATACATACAGATGGAGGGGGTTAGCTGGTCCATACAGGCCATATATGGCCATCTATGATTTTGGCTTTGTCATTGAGAATGCCTGGCTGTTTGTTACATTTTAAAACTATTGTCTGCTGATATGTCGTCCTGCCAACCGTTAAACTTCGATATAAACCGGGGACTTTAAGTGCCTTCGCTGCTATCGGGAACCGACAAATATTATAAAGAGCAATGAGTTCTAAGGGCGCAACAGTACTAGGCGGACAGTTTACGACTTACTGTTATATATTACTTACGGCTTTATTTTTTTGTACAGATACATATTTCAGAATCTAGGCCAGACAGGTAGGTATTGACAACAAGCTGTTTTATTGCCCCAGATTGATTTGAATATCAAATTTAATGGTTTGCCATTACTAATCGATACTAAAGTTTTATTTCATTATTCACAACTAAAGGTTCTTACAACGGCTCGTTATGTTTTAATGAGCCATAAAGTTCGCTCTGTATGTTGACAAAATATTATTCAAAAAAAGTAGTACCTATGTATGCCTACATATATATTGCACACAATGTGGACTTCAATTATTCAGTACACGCCGAATGACTAGTGAAATCCTGCCAGACGACCGTCAACTGTAAATTAATTCGCCTGGTGTAGGCATTGCCTAAATAATATTTTAAAGCAGCCTATTACGAAGCGAAACAATTACGTGAAGAGCTCTACAAACTGACGGACGGCTCGAGTATCCATTTTAATAATATTCCAATCAAAATTAATTCAATCTTGCAACAGACTGAGGGCAATTAAACTTTACTCCTCTATAGAATGTTAATTTAAAATTTATTAATAGATCTTTTTTTTGGTCTAAATTTAATATTTGCAGAAATAATTATCACCGTCTTGTAAACATATACAAAATAGAAAACTGGAAAGGAACATTGGAAAACTGATGGTCAAGATTGAAAAGTTAACCAAATCATATGTGTATGTGTGTTTATAATATTTATTGGTTAAATAAAATAATCAATATTTGTTAACAATATTTATATAAATAACTTGTTTCGCTGGTTCATATTATGAGTAAGATAACGCAAGCAAAGATCTACAAATCGTTTTACTCAAATAGCATTTGGCAACACTAGTGCTTGTCTTTTGTCAAACTGATTGCGTCACCGCGTCACTCTGTACGAGCGTCTATCATTGTTACTGTCATATTGGATATACGTGATATTTATCTAATTGTTATATTTCCGCACGCGATATTGTTAAGAAATAAGTGATGGCAGACAAATATGATAAAAACGGCTATAACAGCAGCGATTTTAAGCGCAATTCTAGCCAAGACAAAAATCCGGATCTCGAAGACCAAGATGGCGAAGACGGGTCTAAGCTAAATAAAAAAGCCGGAGAGTATATGAGGGAACTGCTGAGCGAAAAAATCAAACTGAATAATTCAAAATTTCCTTTATCTTCCACATTAATTGACCAAGGTACATGTCATGTCATATTTCTGTAGTGTCCCGTTATAGTTATGGCTTGGTATATTTTACCGCTATTTTTCTTGTTTTCGTATACAATAATGACTCCCCCACGTTTTTATATACAATGGTATGTACCTCATTTGAATTTCATTGTTGCCCATAAGTCTCCTCAAAAGTCGAGGGATACCAAAAATAGCGGGAATATGCCGAATTTTCACCGTCCTTATCTCCCAATAACACTCCTTATATTCATAACTTATATTCAACAACTATCTCATACGATTTTGAGGTCGTTGAATTTTAATCCCGAATTTTGAGTTTCTTCAATGTAAATAGCCTTGTAGTACCTAAACTTGATATTACTGAGTTTAGCATTGCTATTTTTATTTTATTTTAGGCGTAATGTATTTAGATGTAGACAGACCATGTTACTTATCAATACGAAATATTTGTACACAATGAATGAATAGACATTTCTTAAATAAAAGTACAGTACTAACAAACTTCAAATTTGTCTATCTAAAATTCATTATACCATTCCAGAGGTCACCAGGGTGCAGACAACAGGCAGGACTCCGCCACGGGACAACAAATACTTGGATGTTTACAGGGATAAACTTGTGAAGCTGGTCGTCAAGGTTCTCGTGCCTGCGAAGGAGCATCCTAAGGTATCATTGACATTTAATTAGTAAGAACAAATTCAGTAAAACAAAATATCATCTAACTTTTTCTTTAAGAACATAGATCAAAATAATTTACATAGCAGTGAAATTGTTGTAATTTGAAAACAATAACTGAGTGATCTGCAATTTGATAAATTTTCTACAATAGCCATTGTGTAACCATTTTTTGTATGAACCAATTTATTGTCTGATATTTGTTAACCGTTTCTGTAGTAAATAGTTCTAATAGTTAACAATAACAAAGTAAATTGTACCTTGAGGAAATCAATGCTTGCAAATCAAGCTAAATTTGTTTTGCAATCGTTCTTATCTTGTATATATTTGTGTGCATGAGTCATTGTAGGAGGGGCGGTGGTACGTACTTTATGAGATTGTTCATCATAATGTGCGATATTCACAGATTGTTGCAACATAGCTTTAGCTTAGTTTGATTTAGTATCCGGCTTATTGGCTGTTAGGTAAATACGTTTATTTACAAATTTATACTAACAGTTCCTACAGCCCTGTTAAGAGTCGGTTACAGATGTCTATGGGCGACAGCGGCCACTTGTGACTACTGCTTGCTCGTTTGGTACTCTATTCAAATAAAAAAAATTTGAACTTGCCCATAACATGTTTAGTCACTATCGTCACTTATTTCGTAAAATGTAATCTTTGTCTAACTTTTATCCACAGTTTAACTTCATTGGCAAGCTAATGGGGCCCAAGGGTAATACAATGAAGCATCTGCAAGAGGAAACAATGTGCAAGATGGCGGTACTTGGGAGAGGATCAATGAGAGACAGGTAATAGTTACTATTTTATCATCAATCAAAAGAAAATTATTCAAAATTTTCAGGAACTATTACTCATGAGTTTTCATTACATCATACATAAACATACAAACCTATACATATTGGAACCTCTCTTATAACCTCTTTGAATTGGGCAATATAGTCTGAAACAGTAGGAGGGAAGTATGTTCTAGACTTCGTACTGTTCCAGAAGGGAACGAACCTATTCTTCTTTTTATAATCTCCATAATATAATACAACCATATGATTCTCGTGTAAATCCCCATAGTAGGCTTTCCTATAATAATAAATGGGAGAAAATTGCAATCATGCCCACATTGCATCCTTTTATTGTTGACTAAAAAACAACCTATGTTACAGACAAAAAGAGGAAGAACTTCGCAATTCATTGGATCCCAAGTATTCCCATCTGTCTGATGAGTTGCACGTTGAGATCTCGGCTCTTGCTCCCCCAGCTGAGGCTCATGCAAGAATTGCATATGCGTTGGCCGAAGTCAAGAAGTATCTTCAGCCCGACACCAATGATGTGATCTGGCAGACCCAGATGAAGATGATTGATAGACGTAAGATAAAATTATAATGGATATGTAAAGTAATATAAAGCGGCACTTGGAACAGTAATAGACATGACCCGTTATGTTATAGATAATATTAAAAATATTTCTTTAACTATGGACTTT
>DWGJ01002504.1:0-15555 GCA_018246895.1 Aspitha aspitha aspitha | reverse complement strand
TCACTTTGGTCTTGTTCACATTCAAATGTAAGCCTTTCTTCATGCAATCATCTTTCATAACTGTGACTAGTGCTTGCTGTAAAATAATCTATATTTATTCGGTTTATTTAGCACATTTAATTGTTTTTTATATCTAGTACATGTACGAAGATAGAAGAAGTTAATTAGATTTTAACGCGATGGAACAATAATAATTGTTGTGATTATTTAATATAATGAAATACATGTTTATGAATACGGGTATTTACTGTAGGTACAATAGTACAGTAAGCTTGTGTTATAATTATGTTGTTCTGAAGAATACGCAATATGTATTAATAGATTTAAATGTTATCTAGTAACTTACGTAACAGTAAATATAATTTTATTTGCACTTAATATTAAACTAAGGTTCACTTAAATATTCACAATTTAATACATTTGAAGGCACATGCTTTCTTTTATTAAAATGAATTATATTTTTAAGTTAATAACACATTCCCGTCAACGATTACTTTACTATTATTTTACTATTTTAATAATCGATTATTTTACTAATCTTGATCCTTTAAGTTTTTTGTGATAGATATTGACGTTGAGAAAATGAATCCTCACTAATGACTCTATTTGAAAATAAAACTGCCAATGCTACAGGAACTAGTGTGAACTACAAGTGTGAATTTGCGGCGTCCACACGCTTCAACTTTTTCCACAACACTCAACTTCAGCCATTAGAGCGGGTTGATGACGTAAGCTGAAAAAAAGCATTGTTAGTGGCCGGAAATAGACCACGTGTGTGGGATTACTCTCGCTTTTCTTTCAATTTGTCAGCGGTCTGTGACCCACTTATGCAAAACGAATACGCGAAGTCATGACAACAAAATTAATACTTTCTTTCCAATTTATATACACATTTCTAAAGAGCTATAAAGAAGCTTTCTGCATTGGTTATTGCTGATATGTTGAAAATCTTTAAACTAATTGAAAACCGTATAATAAAGACTAGATACAATAAGTATTACTTGTAAAAGGCAGATATTTATTGTCTTACGCGTTTCTCTAAATACTGTTATTACATTAATAACGGTATTAAGCCGTTTATAAAACTACTTAACATGTAACCAGTAGGTTATAGGTTATGCATATTTGGTTAGTAAACCATACTTTGATTTATATGTATAAGCAGAAATCACTAATTCTTCCCGTTGTTTCATAACGAACAAATGAGGTAAGACCCAAATACGGAACTACCGGAATAGAAGAGTCCAGTCTGTTTTTAGCTACAATCAAGTCAAATGAAAGTTTCCAAGAGGAGTTAATCTATCATAAATAGAATGAAAAATCGTTTATTGGAAACTATTCAATTCTTCACAGTGATTGATGAACTGCTACTATGTAGTTATGGTTCGCGGTAACTTCAGAACAGCGTAATGTAATACATTTATATCGTACAAAGTTGAGGTAAATGCAGAATTATCAGTAAATAATTTTAGAACTACATATTTAAATATAAGTAATTAATTAAATTTAAAATTTAGTTATTTAAATTCGAATAAAACAGCGGATTAAGTAGTCATCAAACGACAACTTTCAAACGACCTGTAAAACTGGTTGAAATCGCTTATAAGCTGAACACCATAAGGTAGCACTGAATTAAATAAAATAGACACTTTCACTAGCCTCGAATGAAACTAAAACCTAAACCTAAAGTCTATTATCAAGCAACATAAACTTAGTACCGAATGCGAGACAAAGGGTTGTGTACGTCGACAAATGCGCGAAAAATAAAGTTGGTTTCATATAACTTATACGTACGGCATGCAACACCCGTATTGGACTACCCAAAGCTCATAGTGGTTCCTCGTAACTCTAGTAAGCCCACAAAAAACAAGTAACAGGAGACCCGTTCCCGCTGCTATATGCCTGCGCTTGCATCAATTTACAAAGACAGGACTCATGGTCGCTATTGATAAACACATAAGGTTGATTATCCATTGTACATACTGTCGCAATAAACTGGAACAACGATACGTAATTTTATTGTCGAACAAGTTGACGCTTTCAAAACTATGTAGGTTCCTAGTTTGTTATTTAAGTTTTAGGCAGTTTACGCAGCACTTGCGATGCTAACTTAATTAAGAACTTAATTCAAAACTAGCGTCTTCCCGTATGCTGTGCATAATTTTGACACTGTTTAACTTTGGCCTCGAAATTTTAACGCTCTGGGAGTTGAGGGGTCCACTGATGTACCTTTGTGAGGCACTACCTCTATCGTTGTGATACAAAACACTGGAGTAAACGTCGCCAAAATGCTGTATGTAGGTAATCCTATTTTTCTGTTCTGTATTTAAAATAGCCTAAAGCCTCTTTGCTACAACCGTGAAATATTCGAATCGAAAATTTACAGTTACCTTTAGACAAGCAACTAACAATAGTTTCTTATACATATTATGTGTACAAAGTAATTTCCTCGGAGATGACACAGACTTAGAGTGGTCCGGAGAGAAGTGGACAAAGGATCACTTTAAGTATCCTCAGATTGAATTTCGTGATTGAAACCTTCCTGAGAGCACTTCGGATTTGATGAGGAGGTTTAGGTGTTTTGGTGTAAGTAGATAATTTGTAAGACGGCACTTGTAATTCTTAAGGTGCTCGTATGTTGGTAAAATTGTTGTAAAATTACTTTTACCGTTGAATTACTTGTTTTATTTCTGTTTCACGTAACAGGTAGGATTAATATCAGCGTGTCTCCGGATTTAGTGATACTGAACATTATTCAATCCCATTTTGGGTCACATGAACAGCAAACACACACACATAAACACACGTAAACACGCATTAAAACAAATGATAAGACGTTTCAATTTCGTTTTCAAGTTGCAGTACCTTTTGATACGATGAATTTCTCATAAGCGAGATTATACTCCGCTAACGGTATACAGAGACAACATTGATTTCTTTGACATAAAAAATATCACACGCCGCATGTGTATGGACAGCCGAAAGCTATTTACTAAGTGAGTACATTCCGAATAATGGAGACGCGGTGCTGCTTTGTCCTAGCTTAAAGGATAGTTTCAAAGGACGAGTGTCTTTGCCCCTGTAATACGGGAAGTCTTTGAATGTACTCACTAAAGACGTACATAATGGTTAAGTTCATGTAGAATTCTGTTTGAGATAGTGTTTCTGTAAGATCATATGAATTAGTATCACTAAATACTTACTATACTAAACATGTTATGTAAAATCGTAGCGTTTTCTTATAAGGGAAAATTCTCAAATAAATTAGTCTGAATCGAACCCGCGACCCGCTGTTGCTGCAGATTACCGGAACATATTTTTGTTAGAAAGGGAAAGAAGATATTGCTAATAAAATTGAGGGTGCTTAATAAATAAACTCCGCCGTTGCCGGTCCCAAGCCCGGATGAAAAAGGAGGAGGGTTGGTTTTGGAGAAGAACAACCCAGCCGTAAAACACTCAACGCCGAGCATCGGGCGGCGGTTTAACTAACCCGACAACTTCATACACCCCTTGTATGAAGGGGCACACAGTGACCCTGGGGACTTAAATTACCCCTAAAAGACTGCCGTGGAAGGACCTGGGCGCCCACCACGTACACCTTGCCCAAGAAAACCCCTCTATGGAAACCGAAACACAGAATGTTGTAAAAACAAGTGCTGCACGGCAGAAAAAGGCGTGTGAAACTAACCGCCTTTTGGCAAAAAAAAATCCACTAAATAGTGTTTATTGACTTGTGTAATGACCATTTGATAGAGATTGAAAGCAATTTATAAGAACAACTACAGTATTATTTTTTTAATAAGATATAAATAAAGGGTTATTATGAAATTGAATGCATACTCTAATTCTAATTTATTCGTATCATTCATATTACTTTGCATCTGACAGTTTATTTGAGCCACAGAGCAGTACAGTATGCCTCACAGTAGATACAGTTATACAATTGCAATCTCCATGCAAAATTATAATTTTCAGAGAAGGCTACGCAGAGCAGAAATTTGATATTAGCTAATGGTTTCCTGCGTTTTCCTTAACCGTCTTAGTAATTATTTCTATAAGTAATTAGATTAGAAAATATTAAAATTTTTCTTCATTTGACAAAATTTACAATTTACAGACTATGTTGATTTATTAAGTAAATTGCAATTATCGTTACAAGCGAATCATAAAGAAACTTTCGAAGATATGGGGTTGAGATATAAAATTCTATTTACCTAATATCATCAATGCCAGCAATGAAATAAAATTATTTCTTTCAATTCCTCGAAATTTTAAAAGAAGTTATCTCACAATAGGTAACTGGGCATTGAAATGACGTAATAGGTGAGTGTTTAATGACGTCAGACGTATTATTTACAGCCTTACGTTAGAGGTCGATAATTTATTGTATTACATATAATATTTTTTCATACTAACGTTTATTGTGACGATGACGTGCATTCATTCATTGAAATCGGTTCAGTGGTTTCTTAGAGTACCGCAAACGAACATCGTGATACGGGATTTTTACATATATAAGATATACAAAGATATACATAATGAAAAACTGGGCGTATAATTGAATAGCTCCGTATGGGAGGACAATGCCGACTGCGAGGAGACGGTGAGCAAACAAAGGAAAATATGATTGCAAAGAGATAAGACGAGGCGCCCACCACGCAAACACTGCCCTGGCGCGGCGTGTTGGATTCAACGACAACTCCGACCGACCATTTTCTACATCGTAGAATATATCGCACCCCGGCAAGAAAAGTGTCACAACATGATGTATTGTGTCCAAAATGACAATCACAGCATTAAATTAAGCCTTATAATGAACATTTATATAACGTATTTACTGTAAATTTCAGTAATCTGTCTATTGTAGTTTTTAAATTATTGACGCATAAATGAACAGAGATCTATAAAATTTACATTTTCTCGAAACAGGTATTTTTGTATTGTGACACTTTTTTTGCCGGGGTGCGTTATATCTATTTTATTTTTTATTATCCGTGTCCCACGGTTTCACCCGCGTTAGATTAGAGAACAATCTCTTAAAAAACTAAGAACGTTAGCGTGACGTGACGATTACTATTAAAAATTACACGGAAAACGCAAGAATAAAGAAAAGATTTTTCGTTGCTGCTCTGCTCCTATTAGTCATAGCGTGATGTTATACAGCCTAAAGCCTTCCTCAATAAATGGACTATTCAACACAAATATTGTTTTGCAATTCGAATCAGTAGTTCCTGAGATTAGCGCGTTCAACGGGTTCTATCAAACAAACTGTGCAACTTCATAATTTTAGTAGGTATTGATATAGATTTGAAGATAGTGGCAAACGAGCAGGCAGCAGACACAATTCGCCGCTGCCGCCTATGGAACCGAGGCCTAATAGGACTGATCCTATTAGAAGTCAGACACAGATGCGTTGCTCTGGAGGACTAGGAGGGTCGCCTCTGGTATACACGTGGATCGGGGTCCACACCTTTCAGACAGAAACACAGAATGTTGGAAAGACATCTGCTTCACTACAGGAAATTTACAGGATTTATATGAGTTTCACTTGTATGTACATATATTTGTATGTGACCGACTCCTTTGAACTCAATTTTGCCCCGTATCGAACGGACAGATTTGATTTAAACTTTGTACACTTATCAAGGAGTATTAAGATGTCCGATTGTCGGTGATAATAATCCCAGTCACTAAAATAGATGGCTTCGCTCAAAATTGTAAGGATTATCCCGTAGCTCAATAGTCAAGAGAGCGCATAACTGAACCTCCAAACCAGTGAATTATAGAAAAAAATATTTAAAGTATTTTTCAATTTTAAAAGGATGTAATACAATTTATGCTAAAGTAGCGTTACGATAACGTAACCCTACTTTTGCATATATAGATATATATGTAGATTCCTGAAATGTAGTCTGTCTGAGTTAACTTTAATATCGAGTGCCATTTGGAGGCCGTACGTTTGGTCTAAGTGCTCTAATTTGGTAACTTCTTAAGATTGAGCTTATATTTGAGAAGGATAGATTACCATTTATTTCAATTGACCGGTTTTAAATACATGCCACCTTTCAAAGCAATTAAGCGTTTAAAGCGTTCTTTTTTATCTATTAATTGAGCGACTAGGCTTAAGGCTTTGCGAGTCAAGGATAGTTGATTTGGCCAAGTTGATAGTGCTCGACCCATTAATCACCATTAAACAAGTGAAAAAAACATGTTAATAATATTGTACTACATTTTGAAGAACATATCACTTATGACGTGTTTATAATACACTCTATATAAACCTGTCTCTGTACTGGTAAGTGTTTGTACAAATTTATTAGATAAATAAGTTTGCTAATCGCAAGTAAATACGAAAGCTTTTTTCGTAATATCAGTGTAGCGCAGATTATCATATTTCACACACATTGTAGGTACATTGAACTGAAGCGATTTACACAAGCGGCGACGCGCCGCTGGCCGATGTTTATTGGCAATAAAGTGCGCGTAGCGGTCAATAAACAGATTTTAATTGTTTTGCAAGATTTCTTTCCTCCTTAAAGGATTACTTCGCAACTATGAAAATACACAACATTTTACACTGTTAATAAGTTGACTAAGCAGCGTGTACCTACTGATTAAATATCACTTGTTACATATAACATGTAAGGAAAACGCAAACATCGTTAGGAATCTTGTAGACTTCAGAGTTCTCTATAATACCAAGTTCCTTATTTCAAAGACAAAGTTCCTTATTCATTTGAAAATTAACCCCTACTCTACTATGTACATATACACATGTACTTCGTCGTTAATAGCTTTGAAAAAGCGTAGCGCGTAGCAAACCTGTTGTAGAAATATTTGGAAAATTGTTTAAATTTTTTTTATGTTTATTATTGTCTATAAAAATAAGTATGAATTTCATATGAAATAAACAGGATACAATAAACAGCTCATAAATACAATTGCAAAAGCTTCACAAACGAGGACTGAATCAATTGAGATAAATCTACAGAATTATACAGTGCCATCACTTCACTGCATTGCCATCAATGTTTTCATAAATGCAAATTGAATTCAGATAAGTTATTCGCCATAAAGAACGCGTTTAACCGCCGTTTATAAACGAGAAGCGAATGAAGCTAGAGCATTCCAAATATGAGCGTAAATATTTTATAAATATTTAGTTACTTTATATTCCAGGATACATTATCGTATTAGCTGCAAAACACAAAAATTGACAAAATCATTGCCAAAATAGTTTCAATGGCGAAATTATTTAAAAATTGTCCTTACAAATTACAGTACATTATAATGATATTTTTAATATTAAGGCTACGTTTTTCAAAACGTTAATATTAATATTGAGTTGTATAGCTGACAGCTTGAGATAGAACGAGTTGGTAAAGTGGATTACTATGGTAAATAGTAATAAACCCAGATTTATATGAGGGCATCACGTTATCGACGATACTAATCATTTCAATTTACTAAATGTCCATTAGTTACATGTAAATTTGGTTCTAATTCGTTACTGTGAAGTAATGTAGTGACAATAACATTTGTACATTTTTCTATTGCCAATGGGGTCCATTAGTTGTAATGAAATTGGTATTCTTCCAACTGTTGAGTATATTTAGTTTTTTTTATGAATCCCTTAGTTGAATACGTATTTCAGGGACCCTAAAAAACAATCAGGGATTTCAACAAGGTTTTCTTATAATTTTCTTTGTAAATAAATATTTTTAGGACTGCTTTTTAGTTTAAGCCTCACTCCTATTATTTGAGGTTAAGTTTAAAAAATATATATTTTTTTTCATTGTGCCATAGGCTTGTGGTTGAATTTGACTGCGAACTCACCTCTTGGTAAGTGAGCTGTAGTCTACTACTACTTTCTAATTTTCTTTCTCTTTGAAATGCAATTCAATGTATCCTTTTGTGGTTTTTTAATACTACGTTCGCCTCACAAT
Source organism: Aspitha aspitha aspitha (assembly GCA_018246895.1). Taxonomy (NCBI): domain Eukaryota; kingdom Metazoa; phylum Arthropoda; class Insecta; order Lepidoptera; family Hesperiidae; genus Aspitha; species Aspitha aspitha. The sequence continues at coordinate 7,609 of DWGJ01002504.1, read as the reverse complement.
ACGTCGTAAAATGTCTGTCTGTATCCAATTTATATACAAAATATATGTAGGAGACGCGATTTGTTGCTTTTCCGACGTCTTGTGGATTTTGTGTAGGTACCTACATGTCTAATTTGATGAAACCAAACATATCGGTCTAGACCTTGCTCAATATGTTCCGAGATTGCTTTCGGAAACGAATTATGTATAGCCTTTGGTTTACTTGTCTATATTAGTTAGAATGCGTAAGTGCCTACAAATACGGAAATGAACTTTATCGTTCGTGAAATTATATTTCTTTGGTTTGTTCGCTACAATGCATTAAAGATGGTTATAGATATATGTGTGCAAGACATCTATTCGTAAGAACTAAAATTTCATAAAGCGCCTGTTAGGTATGTCGAGTTAGGCTAACTAAACAATTTAGATTAAGATCTGTAAGGTTAACTTTGTTGTAAGTAAATGAATAAATAAAACACCCACCTACAAAATGACACAAAACAAAACAAGAACATACTGCCATTATATACCTAAATGAAAAACCATCTGCTCTATCCTTCCCTCGTTTTGTGGGCAAGCACTTTAATTTGCAGACCAATGTAAACACTTGCATGTTTTCGCCGCCACCGTTGTTCTCTGTTGTGTTCTAAAATAATTCGTTATTTATTATTCACGCCCGCGGGCAGTGGTTCCTGCATAATAGGCATATCTCATCTACTCAAATATTAAAGAAAACTTTTCGAGGGCGATCTAAAGTTCAAGCAAACGAAAATTAGGTAGCAAGAAAACACGTTTAAAAAAATATAAGATTTTTTTCAGTATTTCAAATGGAGCATAGATACTAAATATTGCAGTTTACAATATTTTATATTTAACTAACTTTTATATTTAACTTATTGCGATGATAGCAGATACTGCTAATGCGCCTTTGAAAAATATCTCGTCCAACTTGTCTATTATTTAAATTGTTATTAATAAGAATTTCAACAACTGATGATTGCATTTTCAAGAACCTTCTCTAATAGAAGACATAAGAGCGTAAATAAACATTGTTTCCAACTAAATCGCTACGTATTATCTTTGAAAAGGCCTGTTAACGTTATGCTTTTCTTGTGTTTGTTTTAAAAATGAACTTAGAAAACCCGAAGTGGTTTTAGTGCGAAAAAACTCGCTTTACATACAATTTATCCTTAACTCTCATAATACCCTAAAGTGTCGTGACATCGTATAAGCTTTTGCGTCTCATTTGCGCCGATTCGTAGAAGGCGGGGGTTTAAGCGGTAAAAATGGAGCGTGAACTTGCTATATAAACAATCACTTTAAATATATCCGGAATGTAATATATATGGCAGTGATTGGGCGATAATGTTGATAATTATAACTTTAAGTATTAGTCCTTTGACCGTCGCTCAAATGGTTAGTTACCTACCCACTAAGGTGAGGGCTTGTCGCTTGAATTCCTGTCCGGTACAAATATTGTGTGAGGTTGAAGATTTGTATTGTGGTCGGTTTAAATATTTGAGATAAAGACAGCCTTCAAACATATTTCGTTACATCAATGAAGCGTCTTATTACGTGTTATTTGTTCCCAAATTACTATGAAATTTAATCTGTCATAAATTCAAGATTCAATAATGTTATTAAAAAACTTCTTAGACTAATGCTTTTTACATCCTCTGTCTTAGAAAATTGACCTTGTATCCTTTGTATCTTTGGGATTCACTTGAGTATTAAGAATAAAAAAGTCGTATTATCCAACCCCAAAGTACTGTGATGTAATAGTGTAAGGAATTGCGTCTCATTTGCGTCGAGTCGGTTTAGGGTCGGTTTACGGCGCATCAACTGACTGAGCACGCCATATAACCGATCAGAAAGTGTTGTAGACTTTCCGACACGTAATATTTCTGTCAATTATGTGCATTAATTAATTATGTGTGTGTGTATGATATCGCTCATGTCATTATCTATTGGGAATGCGCATTAAATTTACTTTTAAACTACCGGTTAGTCCGGACAAACAAAAACACGGACATAGAAACAAAAATGTTAAAAAGTTTGTGTTTTCGTGTAAATATAATAAGTGGAATTGTAAGCACTTTAGAAAACATTGTTAATTTCAAATCACAGACAGAAAGACGGTATATTTTAGATGTATACAATACCACGTGTACAATATTACCTACTTCATGTAAAATTCGATCTATCTGCCTGTAGACTGGCTTGTGACCTACGTGTATCTGTGCTGTTCTATATATTCTACAGCATTTTCCAAACGCCAAAGTCATTTCCATATAACAAAGAATTCCGAACATTATCTGCTTTATATTCAAAACAAAGTCTAAAAGCGTCTGTGCATCCCGATGCACTGTAGGAAGTGCACAAATGTTTACGTTACATTCTGCATAACTCGATTTACTAACACTCACTCAGCTTTAAACACATATTTTATAACACTACACATCATTGATAATATCATAGATACTAATATATACTGATAAAAATCATTATGACATGCCATTTTTATATATTCGGTTGGAGAATTTGATTTGGACGGAATCAATTGTTAGAGATAAGACAGCATTGTATTGTCCTATATGTTGTACACATAAAAATATTCTCAACTATTTTATTTGCAAATGCTGGCCATTATCGATAGTATGTATTAGGCGTGCATAATGCAAAAGACGCTAGTAAAAGTTGTATAGCTTATTTCTATGGGCGGTAAGCGTGGGCATGCAAATGGCGCGGCTCTGAATCGGGTGAAGTTTTAATGGGCCACCTTACCCTCGGCTTAAAAACTTGAGATTATTTCCAGCTGCCTGAAACGTGGGTATAATTTTGCTCTAGTTACTTTGTTTTGCAATACATAAGAAACGGATCAAGAAATACATAGATTTTGAGTCTAAAATCCACATTATCATAGTTTTATATCAGAACATGTATTTTTCATACAATTACTAAAAGCTATGCTGCTACTCAATAACATCTCACTAGACAACGTAGTGTTTTAGTAGTAGGTACATAAATGTTCTTTAATTACATATTACTTTTATAACTCATACTTCAAAGACGGCTTGGTACATCAACCTATGTAATTTGTATTTAATCTAAGTATACGTTTGGGAAGAATCCTTAAATATAGCCGGTGTAGTGGATATTATAATGGATAACAAAATTAATTTTAATCACGATACAAGATGGCGATGTGCCACGAAATGTTTATGATTTATTAAACGAGATGGCGTGGTTACTAATTATAGTATTATAAAATAAACGGTAGGGTTTTTCAATATTACCCAAAAATTGAGGATCGTTTGTACAGACAAATTTTACACACACACACACGTATGTGTGTGTGTGTGTGTGTGTGTGTGTAAAATAGGGTAGAGTCGTATACAGCCTAATCTGATATTTTCCATACTTTTAAATTAATATTGAGTTCAATTATCAATTGTTTGCTGAATATTAATTGAGTATTAATATTGAGCAAACAATTGAGTTGTAAAACATTAGTTTAGGCAATAGAAGTATTCCACGCGATCATTGACCCATATTATAATTTCCAGTGCAGCGGGCGCAATGAATCACGCACACAGTAAATTGTGAATAGCACATATTATAAACTCAAAACAGATAATTAAACTTATGTTTCGTACGCCCAACTGGGAAATAAACCTGGAAATGTGAATAAAACAAGTAAATGATAGTCATTGCACCAAATGGAGCGACGGATAAGAGGATAGTTAGAAAACGTTAAAGTGTAGAAAGCATTTTAACTTAAGATACGAGTAGAACAGTTACATATTATGCATACCAATGTCAGCTATAATACAACTTTAACACAAATATTGTGTGTGTGTGTATGTGTATGTGTGTGTGTGTATGTGTGTGTGTGTGTGTGTGTGTGTATGTGTGTGTGTGTATTAACATCAATAGTACGAGTATCTATGATGTGAAGTTCAATATTCGCGTCAATATCAATGTCAGAGAATGTTGCACTCTGACTTCCAGATATTGTTGTTTGCTTCGCTATCTTATGGCCGTTGCATTTTACAAAGACACATGGTTAACTGGAATTTAAGCTTTATTTGATAATACATAAAGTCCACGATATGCATTATTTATGTATTATTATTTATGTATACCAAACGTTTATATACACAACTTTGTACATTATAGGGCTGCGCTCTTGGGTGAGTTTTAATTATTGTAATCCGGGTTATTACGAGATAATAATTAAAAGGATTAAAAGGAAGATCTAATTAATTTATTTGAGGTAGCTACAATTTTGTTTCCGACCTAGTGCGTTAATATGCAAGTTTATTGATTATAAAAACATCTTGTTTGCTTCATTTAATTTTCACAATTTTAACAGAAACATTTTTAAGGTGTTATTGAACCGGAATAAATTGGCAACATTTCTAAATTGCACTCCTATAGTCGTTTTTATTACCCATCAGACATAGTATCTATTTATTTCGAATAAATTATAGTATAACATAAAAAGTTTATAATAATCAATAACTGATATATCCTATATTCGCGATACTTAAGTTTTTATTATGTAGCAACCCCAGCATGCAGGGATACGTAACCCTAGTAGGTATTTATATGTAAATATAATTGGAATCATATTATATTCATGTTTATTTACTGAGACCTCCAGTGACGACTATTGGAAGAGGATCGAACGAAGATGCTCCGATATATTCTATTTGTCGCGCTGTTTGGCGTTGTAAGTGTTTGCGCTATAATTTATTTTCAATATATTTTGTATGAAAAGCGGATGTTGTTTACATTTTTGATTATTTTATTTTTACATTTGCACCATATAGAAAATATTTATACGTTTTTTATAGAATAATTTTTGCATGCATGTTATAAACATCCATCGTTTAAAATCTGTAAACACGCATTATCATTAATTATAATTAATATCAAAGCAATGTATAAAAATTAATGATTGTTAAGTAATGAGTGGATTTTTTGTATCGATGTTAATAATATTCTTATTTGTTACAGATAACAAAAGGTGACCTCCTAACCCATGAAAGAACTAGGGGAGCTACGTTGGTAAGTAAACTTTTACATTACAAAATGGACCACACAAGGGATAAAATAATCTATTGAATAAAAAAAATTAAAAGACTATTCATATCAATCCAAGCGAAATATTAGTATGCTTTCATAAGTGTGGTCTAAGAATAATTGAAGTATGTGCAAAAAACTCGAATATTGCCGAATACGATTATGTTTTTGTATCCTTACGATATTTTCCCTTCTGATATTTCATAGCATTATGCATGGCTTAGTATCTAGTAATCCAAACCGTAGGATGGGGGTTACGGGTTCTTCTCCCACCGAGAAGTATAATTACAATTCTTTTGTTTATGGGTAGGTATAATATTATTTCTTTAATAACAGTATGGCTAATGCGTAGGAGTTATGTATATTAATAAATGTTATCAGCTGACCCTTTAAACAAAAGATAAGGGTAAAAACGTGGAAAGAGGAATGTGATTATTGTAAACATCTTATATGTAATATGTATGTTACGAATAACTTAAGAAAGGAAAATTTATGCAGTTTATATTTTTCAATAATAATTACTACCTATGTACTCATTTAATCTCTAGTGATGAATATGGAAGACGCACATCATGTCTGTTAGGATAGAGTTCTTGGCACTCCGTGAGTTCTGCCTACCTTGTTAAGGGCCTGGCGTAATAATGATCACGTTAGAAAACTATATTATCATACTTTTATCGCCTGTCTGTCATTATTTCCCTTTTATATTTAATATGTATTACTCACATATCTTTGGGAATTGAATATTTCACTTAAAAAGAGCCGATTTCGGGTTGATGTGGAATTACTTGTATATTTTTCTTTTTTCAGAAACCAATATCAGCATGCTGTGACATACCAGAACTAGGAGACAGCAAGCATTTGGCTGCATGCTCGAATCCAAAGCTACCTGGTCCGGTAAGAGCTTCCCCACGATTATACTCGTATATTAAGTTGACTGGCCCGCAGGTTTATTGCTTAGTAATGGCTGCCAGTTGAGAAGCGCATCAGTATTCGATTCCTTAGACAAATTAGTGTAATAATCACGAGGTTTTTGTTGAATCTGGGTGAAATTATATATAATTAATTAATGGAAAACATTGTAAAACTATAAATTAATATTTTTAATTTATACGCTGTAAAAAGCAAAATATAGAGTGATCTAACAATTCTATAACATCTTTAAATTTACCCATATTTGTGCAAACGTATTTCGATAGTGATGTTTGTATTTATATCACTTTTTTACTGGTAACACTGAATCAGAATGATATCCAGGTTTCGTTAAAATATTCTTGAGCAGTTGGTTTTCGTTTCAGTGTATGGATGTGCAGTGCGTGTTCGAATCGTCCGGGTTCCTGTCCGACCGCAGCACGCTGAACAAGGAAGTGTACCGAAGCCATTTAATTTCCTGGGCGGCGACGCACAAAGGCTGGGATTTCGCCATTGAAAAGGCGATAAAGGACTGCGTCGATAAGGATCTCCGACAATACCTGGACTATCCGTGTCGAGCGTACGATGTCTTCACGTGTACTGGCATTGCTTTATTGAAGGTAGGAGGAACAACGCTGCTATATAATATCCATCTAACATTTTGGGATACCATCACACATAACAATCTGTTCCCAAATTAAGCAGAACCTGTGCTATGGTGACCAGACAGCTGGTAGACTATAACATGATAGAAAAGCTTGTTCTACGTGGAAATCGAACCCAGGGCATATGGTTTCGCAATCATGATAACTAACCACTCGACCATGAGGTCAGGACAATTATATCCCGTTGCAGCGAATTGCTTCTCTCGTGTTACCTTTCCAGAATAATAATTCTTCTGAAAAGCAACAGTATTCATAGGCATTCACTAATGTTGTCTATTATTTTCATATTTAGAATGCCCTCAGTTCTAACTTACGGCAAAAGAACTTCAGATTTCATAAACATTTTGAGCCCCATCTCAAACAATTCTCAGTAATTCGGCAACAAACGCGAACCAGGAAGTAAATGAAGAAGTATAGTTACAAATCAAATTCTGGTCTAGTTTCACTGATCGAGTTATGGTTAAGTAACTTTCTTAATACCACAATTCGGTAAAGAACTGTAACAAGAAAGCTAGAGTAAATTATAAACACAAACAGAACTAAGAAACGTGACGCCTGACTCTGTGCTCGTGCGATGGCACCTTAATGTAGTTGAGTTTACTTTAAAAATGTTCAGAAGATCTGTAATAGAACGACCTTCTCTAGATCTATTTACTGTAGACGGATAGCTATGTTTCAATACACTTCTACCTTCCAACTTAATTTTCTTTATAAAGAGAGAAGTAGAGAATGGTAACAAACGTTCCAAATTCTCTATTTGTTGTTCAGTCGCGTTTATATGATAACGATTTTGGAAATGGCATATTACTGTGTCAATGCCACGCTTAGAGATTGCAAATTAAGGAAATGCATGATATAAATATAATTGGGTTTTTCTTCATTTACGTGTTTTTATAGATCTACAATTCTCTAGTACATTACTTTAGTGTATCTCTGCTGGTTTACGCAGCGTACGCAAGTAAAAC